>APFE030286229.1:50454-78093 GCA_000404065.3 Pinus taeda
TGACCTACAAAAGGCTACAACCTTCTCTTTTCTTCCAGGGACCATGTTTCATAAATTTTCAGACTAGATCCATCAATAGCATCAATCAAACATCAAAATATATCTGCATCAATCAATCTCCCTTGCACTAAGCAAAACTGAATCAAACAATCACTTCTCTAAATGTTGTAACCAGAATACAGTAATTGTACCAGAACCCAACCAAAACCCAGAATATTGCAACAGTAAACAAAAGTAGCTAAAACATATTTTATGAGACGTACACTACTTCAATATGTAGAACCTGTCTGCATACGTTGATATATGAAGGCAAACCTGCATATACACTATTTTGAATTACCGAACCAACGTGTATATGCTCCTTTGCTATATTGAACCTATGTACAGATCTGTAAAACATAATTTACCTTTTTCAACTGTTCAGACATCAGTTATACCCAGATCATCAAATTTACAGATCAAGACATGCACCAAATATAAAAGATCAAAATCACATAATGATACTCTCTTCAAGCCTTAAGATCTTGACCCATCAATAGAACTTATCCTTCTTCTATCGCTCAGGTTCCTCCTTGATTCAAATCCAGCTATGCACCATAACCCAATCACTAGTATTCTAGATCTTGCTCTTCATTAGATATTCAATACTTGAGTTGCCTTTGCCTAATGATCTCCTCCTCCTTTTGTAGTCTTAGGCCTTACTCAATACCATGGTCCAAAACCACCTAGAAGCAATACCTTGGACCAAGTCAACAGTTTGGTCAAGATTCCTTGGATCAATACCACAGGTCAAAATACCACGGACCCTTTCCAATAGGTTTTCACTTTTCCTTGCGTGAAAGTGTGTGTATACACATACGCGCATTCTGGACTATTAACCCGCATGTATACGCGGATTGGTCAAGGGGAACCTGCATATATCTCTTTTCCTTCATTCTGAGAGCCCAAACTGTGATCTATCATCTAAGTGAGTTGACATCAAGGACAACACCTGTGTCATAGCGCCAAACCTATGTCATAATGCCAACATTAGGAGGAAGTGAGAGATTGTTGCATCTAAACTAAATTGGTTCATGAATCCATTCTTGTATAAATTGTAATATTTTAGATAATTCAAGAGGTTAGATAGGTTAGATAGGTTAGCCAGAGGCTAGCAAGAGAGAGAGAACTATAAGATATTAAGAGTAGGAGTGAGGAGTTAGGAAGAGTGATAGATGGATTTTATGGAGAAGGACTGAATCAGACAAATGTGACTGGTACCCTTGTAAATATTTTAATATTAAAACAGTGTGGATTTGTGGATACTATGTGTGGGAATTTGTTTTTTTAGGTGCTTTAATAGCCTAGAACGCATTTGCTTGTGAACTTGTGAAATACTGTGGAATGACTAATGGAAATTCTTTCATGGAATTAATATTTAAATTGCTTAATTAAAACCTATGTGTAATCATGTAGAATTAGGATTCCTTTTAAATGAACAGAGAATCGTAATGGGTCATTGAATCCAATTGAAGGATCAAAATAAAGTCCTAGAGTAACACTGATTAAAGAAACATATTAATTAAGCTCAGGAGGGAGTCGCGCAACAAAACGACAGAAGGACCAAAAACATTGATGATTGTGTAAAAACATAAGTAAAGAGAAGAATAAGCAATGAAGTATTGTGGTACAGGGTCTGTTGGATCGTTATGATCAATGATTAGGATTAAGTAGCATCGGAAAAAACCTTCTAGAGATATCGAAGTCGGCCCCTGGACATTTGCGATGAGAGATCGCCGATGAAGCGACAATCGTCAGATCAAGTGCCATATTGACAGTCGCAATTCAATCACAAATTGGAGATTGGAGGAGTGTAGCGTAATGGAAAGCCGACATGTGAAGTTGCGATGGGCGATTAAGTGATACGTTGATAGCTGATAAGCGGTGATCAGAGATCGAGAATTGTTGTAGAATGGAAAGCGATGATGCAAACCCGATAGAGTCATATGGTACAGTTTATTATATTTGGAATCTGATATTGCATTATCACATTTCAGATGTGATAGAGGCATGAGTAGTGTGACTGCGAGGAGAAATAACCAGATTGTGATAAAGGCATTTATTGGAAAGTGTGTAAAGTCTGCATTAAATTGGAAAAAGGTATGTTTGATTGTATTTCCCTTATAAAGGGTTTATAACAATGAAAGTGTCGATATGAAGGATTTACATGGTAAATCTGTGAATTATCATAGTTATAAATAATGGGTTTTGGTTTATATATATGCGGGTTTAAGGTTGTAAACTAAGGTTTAAAGAGGGGGTTAGTGTAGACTGTGGCTAGTCTATAGATCATTCTGCATGAGACTATTAAAGGGGCCTTAACCATTCACTATTGAAGATTTAACTCGTTGGGAGTTAAAATTCCTGGGGCATATAGAATTTATGCAATTTTTATGCACACTATGGGTATAATGGTTGATTCCTGTGTCATGTGTGGTATCGGAGCAACATTAATGCTCTGTGGAGATTTATTGAGTGACTAAATTTTATTCCCAACATATATATAATTGGCATTGTAATGGATCTGATACAAAGGGAGAATAGACTACAAGGATTCATGCATAGAAGAGTTCTAAAATTTTATAGGCAATGAAGACTTCAGTTGATTCATTCAAGAGAGACTATGGAAAAGGGATTTGAGGAAGATAGGATCAGAACGGGTCTTGTAAGTTTTAAAGTTTTAATGGTATGTGTAGGTGAATGCAAGTAGTAGGTAATGAAATTCTAGCAAGTAATTGTGACAAAGGAGCAAGTGAAGAAATTGTAGCAAAGATATTGTAAGGAAAGAAAGTGAATATGGATGTGCTCAGCAAGAACATAAATTCGGTTAAAAAAAGAATTGAAGTGGAGACAGGAAAAAGTAAAGTAGCATGCATATTTCCCAACCAGTGAAAGATGAAAGAGATAGATCAGTAGATATGAGTTGTATTTCGATGTTGGTTCATTTGAATTGTTTTTATAAGTGAAGAGAATGATAGCAGCAACACATAGTAGCAGACTGTGTAAAGAAAGAGAAGAGTTGTGTTAGTGGCAGTGAATCTAAATATTCCAGCTGAAAGTTGGACAGGGAGGACAGTTAAAGTGTTCTCAAAAGAAAGTGAGTTGAGGATACAAACCTAAAAAGAGCAGAAGAGAATGCTCAATGGGTTCCAGAGATAGAGAACCAATGCTTACCAAAAGACCAAGTCCAGAGAAGGGACTGGTGAGGTAAGTGACAGTAGGGAGGACTTGTTGTGATCGCAGAGGCTTAGTGCAGCTCATAATGACTGAGAAGCTGATAGAGATAATGAGGAAATGGCTACTGATAGTCATAGTAGGGGTTCAGAGAGAAGCCACAACGGAAGAAAGGAAGATGCCAAGGAAAAAGGCAAAGGAGAGAAGATGATTCAAGAGGTATTTGGCAGAGAAATTGCAGAACTGAAGGCAATTATGGATGCCATAATAGTGCTGCTAGAAAAATGTGAAGAGGACCAAAGGTATGGTTGGACTATGAAAAGAAAGAAGATAAAGTGGAAGTTGTTGCATAAATAGATAAAGAGGAGAAAGTATATCAAATTAAGAGAACAAATCAGAGTAGCTGAGTTAGAGATGGAAGATAGCTATTGTAGACACAAGCAAGAGATTTACCTTGTTGAGGAAGGAATCATTGATGATTTCTTGAATTGTTGGACAGGTTCGAATCAACAGATAAATGTAATGATTGATACATCGAAGAAAAAGGATCCTAGCATTTTTGAAACTAGTTATTTGGGCATGTATGCAGGTGATGAACAACATTTAGAAGATATGTTTATGTAGGTTGCTGATGAAATGAAACTGTTAGACGAGATGGATGTAATAGAACAATTCTTGATTAACCATGTGTTTAAGGACACTAGAGATGGAAAAATGTTGAAGACTGCTAAATAAGATGAAGATGATGAATCCAGTAAGGCTTGGCAGAAAGATGGTCAACAGTCTGAAGACAAAAGGAAAGTGCAGATTGCAAAAGGAGAAGTAGAAAAGAGGTATGAGGAAGACCTTATGAAAAGAGTAAACAAGAGTGTAGATGCAGTACAAACACTTGAGGTAATGGTATTATCGCTTTAATTTTTATTCTAAAATTATGAACATGAATTGATAGTTAATGGACAAGAAATTATATTGCAAAGACATAATGGACCATTAATGGAGAGGAATCTTACTAAAGAGTGTATTATGGAAGATGGTAGAACCAAGGTTTATAAAGAAAATTCAACCGAAGGAGGTACAGTTAATCCATTCAAGGTTATGAAGAAGAGAGGAAAAGAGGAAAAACAAGATCTCAAAGAGAGGTTGGTAGACATTGATGCACAGCTAGAAATTGAAGACAATGTTATTTGTACAAATTGCAAAAAGAGTAAAGGTGAATGTAAACAGCAAACTGAAAATAGATAGGCAATCTTAGAGGATGAAAGTAAGGATTCTTTTGTGAACTATGCATATGAAGTGAGCAACCCAGGGGAACAGTGGAAGGTGATATTCATGGTGTTGACAGTAATTTTCACTGTTGTGAAAGGGACTCTACAGTGGAATGGAATATCTATGGTATATGGTGATTCTGTTTCCTGTATAGAAACAAATAGAACTTTAGGTTCTATACTCAGATATTGGCAGATTTTGATTGAAAAAAAGGAGGAATTGAAAAGACAACTTAGTGGCTTATAGATTTGTAAGGAAGGAACAAAAAGAATGAAAAGGAGTGCGAAAGGAAGGAAGGCCAAGATGAAGAGCTGAGAATATAATTCAAAACTTAGACAACACTTAGAACAAAGTGAAGACAAAGAAGACTTTTTCAAGACAAGACAACATGACAAGTTTGATATGTCCTATATACATCAAGAGGATGACAAATCAGAAGAATTATGGAGTAGAGTTAATGAGGAAATAGATGGAAAATGCAATATATTTTCTGATTTTGAGTTATTAATTGTTGAATGTGGTTTTCAGGATGAAGGACAAACTACTCTTGGAGATATGTTTGCACAAGTAAACATGAAGGAAGGTGTAAATTTCGGAATTGCAGAAAGTCAATTTTCTTTATGGAAACAAGAAGATGAGAGTAAGTGACGAGTTGACTGAGAAGCTTCGAATAGAGGAAGTAGATTTGGCATAGCTCTTAAACAAGTTATTGCAGAAGAGGAAGAAGATTGCAGGGGATGTGAAAGTACAGTCCACAGACAGATTTTGTTCTTAATAAAAAGGAGGTTTAAATGACAAGAGTTTATCTTGAGGTTGCAATTGGAAAATTGGGTGAACAGTTTAGTTACAATTGATATGAAAATGGAAGGAATTGAACAAAGTTCAATAACTAAAATATTTGCAGTCAGGGAACATTATATAGTTTGAAGGTTATATGTACTTGCATTAAACAAGAACCAATATTCTTTTGAGATTCGAAGGACTCTAATTAAGCTATTGGATAGGTGGATGATGAAAACTACAAAGGTGATGAGCATAAGGAATTGTCGAAGTCAGTGAGTCAAGGGAAGATGGAAGGATATATAGGACAATGTAAAGAAAATGGGTTATAGATAGAAGGAGATATTGGTGATTGAGTCAGAGATCAAAAGAAACTGTTAGGTACAGGATAGGAGAAAATACATAAAGATGGAAATCAATTCTATTGAGATGTTGACAAGACAACATCGGATAGAGAAGCAGAGATTTATGTTGTTCGAGGAAATGTTTATGTAGGATATCAGCACCAAAACATTATGAAAAGGAGATGCTTATGAATGCAAAGCAAAAGGACATCCACAACACAGAGTTTGGCACCCAAGAGAAACAAAGGAGGCAGTAAA
The DNA here is from genome assembly GCA_000404065.3 of Pinus taeda. Classification (NCBI taxonomy): domain Eukaryota; kingdom Viridiplantae; phylum Streptophyta; class Pinopsida; order Pinales; family Pinaceae; genus Pinus; species Pinus taeda. The sequence goes on from APFE030286229.1 coordinate 56,316, forward strand.
TGCACCTGCAGATGAAAGTGATTAGGTAGCCAGTTGGGAAATGAAATCTGATGAAGTTTACAACAGAGGAAGTAGAAAGACTCATGAACAGGAGTCCATGAATTATTTCAACCTTGGGAGTTTGATGCAGGATCATTTAGACCTAGTCAACAATGTGATGGAATGATCACATGTTGTGACTAACAAAGGGTTGGAAGACAAGAGTTTAGTTAATTTTATTTATTTAAATGTGTGAGAGTGTTTTATTTATTGTAAAATATGAGAAAAAGGGTATAGTGGCTAATTGATCCTCCCTGTGTGGAGATCAGGCCAAGCAATTAAATTTATTTGGTTTGAATAGGATTCGAGGGATTCAAAGGCTTCATTTAGGATTTGATTGAGATAGAGGTGGAGCCGAAGAGATACTTTCAGAGGAAGTGAGAGATTGTTGGATGTGAACTAAATTGGTTCATGAATCCATTCTTGTATAAATTGTAATATTTTAGATAACTCAAGAGGTTAAATAGGTTAGACAGGATAGCTAGAGGCTAGCTAGAGTGAGAGAATTAGAAGATATTAAGAGTAGGAGTGAGGAGTTAGGAAGAGTGATAGATGGATTTTATGGAGAATGATTGAATTAGTTGAATGTGAATAGTTCCCTTGTAAATATTTTAATATTAAAACAGTGTGGATTTGTGGATACCATTTGTGGGAATTTGTATTTATATGTGCTTTAATAGCCTAGAACACATTTTCTTGTGAACCTGTGAAATACTATGGAATGACTAATGGAAATTCTTTCAAGGAATTAGTATTTATATTGCTTAATTAAAACCTGTGTGTAAGCATGTAGAATCAGGATTCCTTTTGAATGAACAGAGATTCGTAATGGGTCGTTGAATCTAATTGAAGGATCAAAATAAAGTCCTGGAGTAACACTGATTAAAGAAACATATGAATTAAGCTCAGAAGGGAGACTGGAATGACAGAAGGACCAAAACCATTGAAGAGTGCATAAAAACACAAGTAAAGAGAAGAATAGGCAATTAAGTATTGTGGTACAGTGTCCGTCAGATCTTTGTGATCAATGGCTAGGATTAAGTTGCATCAATGGAAACCTTTTGGAAATATCGGAGTCAGCCCTTGGATAGTTGCAATGAGCGATTGTCAATGAAGCGACAACCATCAGATCAAGTTCCAGATCAATGGTCGCGATTCAATCACAAATAGGAGGTCAAAAGAGTGTAGCGGTAATGGAAAGCCGACATGCGAAGTTGCGATGGGCGATTAAGCAATATGTTCATAGTCGATAAGCGGTGATCGGAGTTCAGCAAGCGCAGCAAAATGGAAAGCGATGATGCAGACCCGATACAGTCATATGGTATAGTTTATTATATTTGGAATCCAATATCGCATTATCGCATACCAGATGTGATAGAGGCATGAGTAGTGTGACCGCGATGAGCGATAACCTGATTGTGATAAAGGCGTTTATTGGAAAGTGTGCAAAGTCCGCATTAAAGCAGAAAAAGGTATGTTTGATTGTATTGCTCTTATAAAGGGTTTATAATAATGAAAGTTCCGATATGAAGGATTTACGTGGTAAATCCGTAAATTATCATAGTTATAAAGAATGGGGTTTGGTTTATATATATGTGGGTTTAAGGCTGTAAACAAGGTTTAAAGAGGCTAGTCTATAGATCATTCTGCATGAGACTATTAAAGGGGCCTTAACCATTCACTATTGAAGATTTAACTTGTTGGGAGTTAAAATTCCTGGGGCATATAGAATTTATGAAATGTTTATGTACACTGTGGGTATAATGGTTGATTCCTACGTCAAGGTCTTTATTGGCTTCTGCAGTAAGTCTACGGGATTTCCTGCCAAATAATTCTTTGTGGACAGGGAGCATGACTTCATGTTGTAGAAGTGAGTATGATATTTTGATTTCAAAAGGATATCGAGATAAACAGAAACAAGGCTAGAAAAAATGGTTTGTCCATTTCCATCCATGAGATGGAAAATCATAGGAAAAATAAATTGTGTCCATGACATAGGCACTCATAAATAAAGGAGGAGTCGCTCTTTCAAGAAAATTATTCTTTTTTCTGTAATTTCAGATTTGGGTGGTCAAAGTGTTGGATAATATAGTAACCCAATTTGATATGTCCATCAACAGAGGCTTCTACAAATGTCACCCATTCTTCAAAGAATTCCTACATATTTGGATAACATAGAGGCAACATAACATAGGAGAAATATGAGAGAAAGGGCCAACAATGGAGGATAAAGAATACATGCCCATGTCCTCTTGATTGTGTTTGCTTAGGTCCCTTCTCCATTCTCTAATCAGGTCCACAAGGTTCAAATTCTCTTGCATCAATTTCAGGACGAATTGCTTATCATACGTCTTCTGAGGTGGAGGTAGATGATACATTTTCGTTAAATCCTTAGCTTTAAAACACCAAATAATTTTCTTCCTTGGAATTATAAATGTTTTGTATGTAACGTCTAGCTGGTCAACAACCCATCTCACCATATTTGTATACGGTAGGATTTTAGGGTGGAAAACAATTCTGTGAAGAAATAAATTTGCCACATCATTCCATGCAGCATCGTTACTTGGAGGAGAATCATCAACAGTAGCAGTCCGTTTCACAATTATCCTCAGATTTTCATCGTCGAACAATTGTATATCACCTCCCACAAGGTGGAACCTGTGTCGAGAGTGCATGTATTATTTGTAAACAATGGAGACATCTCAGACACTTCTTTAAGTAGCAAGACTAGTTCTTGTTGTGTTACAGACTTCCTCCTTGCCTTGATTATTCTTAACATGTCCTTTAACTGGTCTTTATTAGAATTTACCTATAAAGAAACAAACTAAGATAAGCAATAAGAGCTTTGAAGGATGAAAATGGTCATATTAATTCAATCTGAGTTATATGGAAATCCTTTCATATTAACTAAAAATTATTACCAATCAATAAAAACCTCAAAATTAGAACTACACAGAGTGCTCATTAAATTTCCAAATGTTTGTTCACATGATACTGACACTTGTCTTTATATTGTAAAATATTTTATCATCACGTGGTATCGGGTGACATTACATGGCTTAGCAATCTGTGATTTCTGAAAAGTATATAGGCGCGGGATCAATCTTAGTGAAAGATCAGAGTTTAATAGAACTTGATATCGTCATCCACCAATTGATGGAATGTGATATTGGCTCTTGACGAAATGTGATATCGGCACAACATTTCGCAATTTCGCATTTTGCAATTTCACAATTTTGCATTTCGCAATCAGCTTTTGCATTTGGCTTATTGGTTTATCACAATTTCACAAGTTCACATTTCAACTTTTCGCACATTAGCTTTGCAGTTTTCCTTTAAAATTGTCGACACTATGTGTATCATTTAGTAGGACCTACTCTTTTATATATTTTTCATTGATTTCGTGATTCACTTAGACTTTTAAGGTATTATGACCTTATTCATAAAATTTCTAGTTTTATTCAAGAATCAAAGAGTAAAGGTAAAAGTTATCCTATTTTATCTAGACAAAGAAGGATTCTATACTAAAAAGTTTAAAGGGTACCCATTATTCTTTCTCTTAAGTCTAAGATAATGGGGGTTGTTAAGTACCACACAATATCATATAACAACAACAAGTTAACCTATAACATACTCATGAAAAACATATAACATAATCATCAATTTATCTAACATAAAACAACAAGAGGGATGCATACAACCACATTTTACTACCACTCATAACTATCTAACACGTGCATATGACTACACTAATCAACTAACATCTATCATGTATGTAACCATAACATCAATAGACATGTACATAAAACTAATGTATATAACCCTATGCATATAACAATTCATTAACTAACATACCTTCATGCCCAACATCCAAACCTGTATAACGACATGCTCTTTCCTCGAGGTCCAACGTTGCAACTTCACCTTAATGATCTACAACTCCTACTCTATCTCAGCCAACACATCAACATCATAACAACCAATAGCATCATGATGACCTACTTTCATACAATGACCTCACAATTCATGTCCAACCTACCATGCATGCATAAAAAATGCATATACAACCATACAGTTATGATGACAGATTCCACAACAATACCATCAACCTTCACATGGTGACATCACTACAACCATGATCAAGACCATGAAAATACAACAAGCACATGGACTACAATCATAAGGAACACATATAATACCAACATGAATGCATGACCAACACACCGTCCATCTAGTCTGAGGGACGAACCATGCTCTGGTACCACTTTGTGGTATCATATATGACCCAAAGAGAGAAACCTACTCTAGTACCACTCTGTAACACCATCCTCCCATATCTACCCAAGTAACCAACCAACTGGATAAACATGTGATGAGAGGCTACTATGATATGATTCAACCTCCTAGGTATCCTTAAGGAATTGGAATAACCCATCAAAAATACCTTCCACATCAGCAACAACAATCCCAAGAGCCATCCCAATCACACAGCTATCATGCCCTTGGGTCCCACTGAGTTTTTAAACTATTAAACCTCTGGACGCTCCCATGCTATGGGAATGCCAACATCCAGAGAGCTCTGGACGCTCCCACAAGCCTGCATGCCTACGTCCATGGACTATTTCCAGCAGACCTGTCTTAGAGTCCACAGGGTTTAAGGAACTTTTCAAGCCCATAATTCCATCCACTGCCTAGAACTTGTTGTAACTTCTGAAATCCATTAAACACATTATTACAAGACTAATAAACCACAAACTAACTCAGTGACTAGGCCTGACTGTCCCCAACCAGGAATGACATTCTATCGAACACTTGGAATCAATATAATCTATAGGTCTAGGATGAAAGACAAAGCATGAATGACTAAAAACTCTTATGAGACATGACAAGAAGGGTCACCACCTTCTCCTTTGAACTGTTATGAAATAAATTATGTATTGCATCCATCATTTTAACAATTACAAGTAAATACATGAAATAACCATGACTTGAACCAGTCACTATTCTTGAGATAACAACAAATAAATCTGCATAAATAAGTACAAAAGTAAGAGAACTTAGCTTTTACTAAGCATAGGCAAATCCAACCAAGTTCAAGGCTTCCATGTACCACCCGACCATTGACATGGCTAAACCAAATTTTTCTTTGATCTAATCACCCCCATGCCATATTCCAAGCATGAATGTGGGATCCCATAGAAAAACCAATCCAAAAACAACTAAGGGAATCCAGAGGTCAAACCACCTCCACCCTAACCAATCCGTGATCACACCAAAACTGGTTCTCCAACCACAAAACCAAACCAAAATTTGAATGCCATCTAGAATCCGTCACTATCCTTGAGGAAGTTTGTGTCTCCTCATCTCTCAAGATTTACTGCAATCTAATCCCAGATACTAGGCCATAAACCGAGACACCTCTCCGGGTTTTACTATATATCCCACCAAAACTGGTCAAGGGATTCCTAGGCGTTTGGGAACGAACCTTGAGACCACCTCCACTCCAGATTCTGAAATCCATCCGCAATTCCAAAGCTAAACACTGAGATGAACATCCCAGCACACCATGTCATCTAGAAAAAGGAAAGGCTAGGCTAAAAGCCATTGACATAACCTAAAAAATCCATGCCACAGAGAATAAGAGAACCATACACAAACATGCAAAGCCATGCATGTCAAAACCATCTAGTAAATCACACATGCAATATGCTACCTACAAGTATTGCTACTGAAGTTGCTTGATCATGCTCTTCCTTGCTTGATCCTTGCTTTCCTTCCTTCCTTTTTGTTTGCTTTTCCTTCCTTTCTCCAAAGCTAAAGTGCTCCAAGAAAATTCTAAGTGTCCAAGAGTGAGAGAGAGAGAGAGAATAATGAGAGAGATCCAAAACTAAACTGACCAAGCCTACATTGACCAAAATCTTGCCAACTGATCCTCATAAGCCATTTTATCAATGAGGCCTCTATTTTCAACATTTTCTATTATTTTCCTTCAATTTCCTCCTCACATGCAACTTCTGACCTTTCACCTCCCTTTTCTCCTATTTTCCTTTATTTTCATAAATAAATGTGCCAAAAATAAATTTTTACATTTTTAATTACTTTTCCTTTTCCTTTTCCAATTTCCTTTAGCCATAAACACATCCAGTGATGCCCACTAGGATACCTTTGTCCAACATTCAACTCAGAATAAGTATCCTGTAATCGTAGTCTTATTTTGCCTTTATTAACTTTTATTACATGGAATTTTCACCAAGGTTGTAACACAATTTCTCCATATATATATATATTATTTATATATATATATATATATATATATCCCTCCCTATCCCCTCCCTCTCTCTCTCTCTTCCCCTTCTCTCTCTCTCTAACACTTCTCTATCCATTCTATACCTTTTCTTCCCTCCTTGTCTTTGCCTCTCTCTTCTTTCCTCTCTCCCTCCCTCCATCTATATCTCTATCTCCCCTTATCTCTCCTTATCACCCCCAAAACATACACACTCTCTCTCAATATAAGCACATAAACAATATTCATGATGTGCAATGAATTTTGTGTTAAAGTAACTCAATCATAAATACAATATTTCAATTTTCATCCTAAATAAAATGTTCACTTAACTGAAATGTTTGCTTTCTGATACTGTAATCTATTTGTAATTGGCTACATTCTTATTATTCCCATTTTCCATCATTCAACATTGCTAATCACTTTTCATTCAAATGCGGTAATAGAAAATAACTACCATTAAAAAATATTTGGGGTTTAACACTTCATAAGTCACAATGGTTGACTTTGGAGAAAACTACTATTAATATTGGAGATCAACAAAGACAATGTATGATGTTTACTATATTAGCTCGACTTAAATATTTGAATGGTCTCTTATTTCAACTGTTGTTTTCATATGATCAATATGAGAAAATGGAAAAAGTAATAAATGTGACAATAAGAACAATAGAAGAAAATAGTTTCAAATTGATCAGAAAGAAGATTGTTTGTAATTGGCTATATTCTTATTATTCATATTTTCTATCATTCAACATTGTTACATTGTCACTTTTCACTCAAAATTTGTATTTTATCATTTTTCATCATTCAAGTTACTAACAATCTATCTCGTCTCAACATATTAAGGTAGCTAAGAAAATTCAAAATTAAATTGACCATGATAATCTTAGACATATTTAGCATATTTCAAATGATCAAAATAATTAGATGTTCAACAAATTTTGTATGAACTCACATGACTTAAACCAACGTAGATCCATCTTAACCCCAGATCTATCAATTGCCAAGAGGGATCAAATCTTTCAAGGTGCAAACCTTTCCTCAAGTTTTGCACTAAAAAATGAGGTTTTCACCTCAAGATATTTGATCCATCTCAGTTCTTGATAGATCCTGGGTTAAGATGGATCTAAGCTGGTTATACATATTTACCTCATACCTTGCACTAAATTATGATGATTATTAAATCACCAGAGATCCATGTTAACTCTCACTCCCCTTGGTGATAGAGATCATATCTATTAAGATGTAAACCTCATTATAAGTACAAAACTTAAAAAATGATTTACACCTTGAAAATTTTGATTTTTTTTTTTTATGCTGGATAGATTTGAAATTAGAATAAATAAGATACCTCTCAATAATTTTATGTTTTGTTAACCTTCATGTAACTCGCATTTTCCTCAATTATGAGGGTAAAAACTAATATCGTTTATACCATTTCTGAGTTATAAGTTAATCCATACTTGTTCATGATCTAATTTTTTTTGATGGCGAATCAAAAACCATGGGTAATATCATTTTTCATGTTTTTATTTATTAACCTTTATATGCACCCTCACTTGGCCCTTAGTTTCGTTGGGGATTATATGGAAATTTATATTTATAAATTTAAACGAAGATTTCTTCCCCGCTACAAGTATCATAGTCGAAAACCTCGATGATGTTTGTAATTAAGAACATAAATCTATTAATTTTATCATGGGAATCCCTAATGTTTAGCTTTCAAGTCCAATTCATCATTCTTATGTTACATTATGACTTTCATCACCTAACCCTTAAGGGTCCGACGAAATATTGTACGCATGTTAAATGGTTTATGAGGGAAGAAAATGCATGTCCCTTCCGAAGGCTCGAGAAGTAGTGAGTGGTTCCAAACATATATCCTATGGATTGCTACCGCCTTGGGATCAACATGCGGTCACAAATAAATGACACTAAAACATTAGGGTTGGATCTACGGTGGACAACAAAGGGTTATGGTTATGGGAGTAACTTTCTCCCTACCATCACTGCAAGGGTTTTGAGTTATTTGAATATTCTCTATTTTACAAGTGTTTTGGGCATTTGTTACAAGGTTCTTTTTGTTTTCCTAAGTCGTGCTTCCACTCGATAAAGAGAAGTGGATTGGTTTCATTTAAATATAAAACTCTTATGACCCATGGTATCGTGCTTCCACTCAATAAAGAGAAGTGGATAGTTTTCTTTTAATTTAAAACTATTAGTCACCTATGGTAATTTTTCGGTGACTCCATAATACATTGAAGTTTTCTCAAGATGCCATCCATGAATGCACTTTGTTCGAATTGAATGTTTCCTCTAATTCAAAGTAATGTTGTTTCTTTAATTTAGTTATGAGATTTTAAATATAGATTTTGGGAACGATTACACTTTTGTTGTTATCTTGATAGTTCTTTGGACTTTATTAATTCTGTTTTTCCATTTAATGTATATAATTTTTTTCCTTTTCCCTTCCTGTCATCAATTCCCTACTTGGTTTTTATGTCAATAATGTATGCATGAACCACGGTGAAAGGCTTACAAGATTGTCATATACTTTTCTATGTTTTCTTTAAAATATCTTCAGTATGTATAAATATAAATATAATATCCTATAATATAGGAGGCTTAGCTAGACCTATTACTCATACTTGCCATATGCCTTCAAGTCCTATGTACTTGGGGATTTGGATTGGTTTAGGTCAAGGGTTAGGTAACCACCTGGTTTATTTAAGCTTGGAACTAACCTAACTCTATTTAAAATTATCATATATATTTACCATTCCATATTATTATAATTAAATTCAAACATTTGCACAACATAATAAGAATAAAATACATATAGGAAAAGCATTCAAAACATATTTCAATTATATGTTTTCTAGTAATTTAGCTTGCCACAAAAATCACAGTGGGAAAAAGAATGCTACACCCAACCAATGAGAATTGGTACCCTCTACCAGAACTCCTCCTAAGCATGTTCCATATCCATAATAGGTTTCTTTGAAAGAGACTATACTAGGCCCAAGCTAGGATATTCTCTAACCACACCAGGTCCAACTTAGGGATTTACTAACCAGACAGGGTTCAGTTTGGAATTCCATTGGCTAACTAGCTCAAGAAATCCTTTTTGGCAGTGTTCTACCTCCCTCAACAACATCTCGTTCTGAGGGTATCAAGCTAAAGAAATTTTACTTTCCTATCTTGGGCCCCCTCCAACCAAGCTCAAAGTTCACAAGGTCGCCTCAGGATTTTTCCCCTCTCACTCTCTTGGCTTCCTTTGCCCTAGCAGAGATTATTTATCTCTAGGGAGAGGAATAATTGTATTTCAACTATCTAGAATCTAAACTCTCTTTCATCATCTTTTCTCACTGTAATTTTCATGGCTGACTATATGTAATATTTTATTAATTAAAAATTATAACAACATTTATTTTCATCATTAATTCATACCAATCCTTTACCATGGGTCCATAGTCTACCAAGTAATTTTAACAAAAGTAATAAGAATATTTACAATTTATTGGGGGTATTACATCTCCCCCACCCCCTAGAGCGAAACATCATCGTCGGTGTTTTTGTGACCCTAAAAATAGATTGGGATATGCCTTGTACATAAAATTCTCATCTTCCCAGGAAACCTCTTTTGGGTTGAAGTGCTTCCACTACACTTTACCCTGGGTGATTTCTCGCTTTTGTAGAATATTTTCTCGAAGAATATGTAGAGGCTCAACTAGAAATTCTTTATCTGGCTCAACCTACATCCACAGTCATTATAGCCATTGTTAGTTTTCCATCAATTATTATGTTAGAAACACACATAATTTCCTTTCCCCTTCGTTATTTACCTGAATATATTGCCAATTAATAATATTCTTAGGATCATGTACATATTTATTTAACAAAGAAACATGCAATACATTATGTATACATATATGACTAGGAAAGGCCAACTGATAGGCTACAAGCCCAATTCAGGTACGTATTCCAAAAGGGCAACAAAAATGGGGAGTTAGTTTTGCACAGGTTCCCCACCTCTAGGTACGCTTTTTCAGTTTGATCCTTACGTACACATGGTCTTCCACCTGAAATTATCAATAAGTTCATCATTTATCTACCTAAGTTTCTAGCTGATCCTGAGAAACCTTCAAACTTACTCGCATCTTTCTCATAATTTGTTCCATTTCATTTAGCATGTATGTTCCCAGTATAAGTTTATCTTTAGGATTACTCCAATTAAAAGGTGTCTTGCACTTTCTCTCATATAATTATTCGAATGGGCTCATCCTTAAGGAAGCATGATATCTATTATTATACGAAAATTCTACCAAGTGGAGATAATATTCCCATTTGGTTTGTTGTTGAATGACATACATCCTTAGAATATCCCCAAAAAATTGTTTCACTTGTTTGATTTCACCATCTATTTGTGGATGGTAGGGAGAACTAAAATGTACTTGAGTGCCATAGATCCTTCCAAAGTGTAGAGGTAAACTTCATATCTCAATCACAGATTACTACCTTAGGTATTCCATGCAAATGAAAATTTCCCCTCATAAATATGTCAACAAATTAAATAGAATTGTCAGTTGTTTTTATAGGGTAAATATGTTTTGATTTACTTCATTTATCTACCATAACCATTATGGCATTGTTTCTCCTTTTTGACTTGGGTAGACCTATGATAAAATCTACATTGGTAATTTCCCATTTCCATTAAGGAATGGGTAACGGGTGAAATAAAGGTCTTGGATGTTGATGTTAAGATTTTACCTATTGGCACTCTGTTCATTTTTCCAAGTATTCTTCCACTTTCCTCCTCATACCATGCCAAAAAAAATACTTAAAGTAGTGATTAGTTTCAGCTAACTATGGTGGGAAGAATAGGGCCTTCTATGATATTCATCTAAAATTAGTTGCTTAATAACTTTTTGGTTGGGAATATAAATTCCATTTCTATAGATAATAAAATCATCCTTATTAATACAATATCCTAGATGTTTTTGAGTGTTATCTTCTTGCTTCATTTTCTGCCATAAAATTTGATATTCTAGGTATCTTTTGGCTACATCATTAATATGATCTAAAAAAATAGATTTCACTAGACTAAATGAAATTTCATAAATACAATTCAATACTTATACTTAGGGGATCTACCACCAAATTTTATTTACCTTTAAATTGTTTTATGTCAATGATTTGGATTTATGCAAGAACAAAATGAAATACATATATGAACGAAAACAAAGAGAAACAATGAAAACAAAACTTCAATTCATTAATCACAAGGTAGTGAAAACAATTTACATGCATAATGGAAATAAAATAGTTGAGGCAAGTAACTTATCTTTGAGAAGAGATGTGGTGGCTCCATTCCTTCTGAACTATGTTACAATGAGGCTCAAAAGCCTATTTATTATTGAGAAACAATGGAAAACACTAAACATCCAAAAACCTAACCCTAGGAAATGAAGCGCCAAAAGTTTGTGGGCCCCATTGGGGTAAATTGGTACATCAACTTCCCATGGTTATAGCTTTCTCATATAATATTTGTTTTACGTGTATAATACCTCATTAAAAATATCTATCTAAGGACTACAACTTTTGACTACAAAGTCCTATTGTAAATTGTGGGTTTTCCTATTTCCCAAAAGAAAATTCCATTTAAGACCTCGAAATGACTCTAGAGGTTCAAGACCCAAAACACTGCCAAAAATAGTAAACTAAGCTACAATTAAGGAAACTTAAAGAAATAATGGTGGGGGTCCAAGTGGAATAGGTGGGTGGTTACCAATATCCACCTAGATTAGTCCTGCCCCCTTAAGAAACAATGATCCCCATTCCATTGAGTGCCTCTATGAGATGGGAAAACTTTTATTGAACTAGTCCCTGGTGAACCACTTGCCTTGGTGCACGAGTTGGCTAGCTTTAAAAACTCGATACATTTGGATCTTCTACTGACGAGTGTTCTTGATCTATGGTTCCATGATCTTATTAGTTGTGGCATGTTCCACGCAGTTTGGGTTTAACTCTATTGGTGTGATTTGTTGTGCAATGTCTGATGTGTCCAGTAATGGTGGAAAGTATGGTTGAAGCTAGTCAACATTGAACAGTAGGTGCAGGAAAAGGAATGGGGGAATGTTGAGCTCAAAATCATTATTTCCCACAACCTTGGTGATGGTGTAAGGACCATATCAGAATGGTCTGAGCTTCTGATGGGATCTAGTAAGGCATTCTTTATGCAAATGCAACCAAACTTTGTTGCCCACCTAAAAATTATGTGGCACCTAATGTTGATAATGTCGTTTCTTTTACTTTCCATTGGAATTCTCCAAGATGTAATGAACCTACTAGTTGATGTGTTGGATGTGTTCAATAAATATGTTTTTTTTATCAACCTCAGAATATACATGTGTGGATTCTATCTATGTAGCTACATGAGGCATGGAAACATCAATCAAATATAATGGTTGAAATCCCAAACCCACTTGAAAGGGATTGTGACAAGTCGAGCTATGGAGAGCTATGTTATAGCTATGTTGCACATAGGGAAGGATCTCATCCCAAATTTATGGAGACTTGGAGTTGTAGATGCGCAGTAAGTGCACTATCATCCTATTGACGACTTTTGTATGACCATCAGTCTAGGGATGGAATGTAGTTGACTTAGTGAGATTGGTGCCCAATAGTGTCCAAAGGCTCGACTAGGATGTGCTCAAGAAAATATTATACCAATATGATATAATGGTTTATGGGATTCCAAAATGTACCCATAGTCGTTCAAGGAAGAGTTTGGCAGTGTCCTCTATTGCTATACTCTTCTTGCAAGCTAAAAATATACCCATCTTAGAAAATATGTCCGCGACCATAAATACGCAGTCATTACCATGCTTGGTAGAAGGGAAGCTAGACAGATAGTCCATATAGATGGATTCCCAGGGTTGGCTAGGAGTAGGCATATGAGTGTACAAGCCTTGTTTCTTGATGGTTGGCTTGGCGATGCCATATGCAATGTAGGATATGATATAGTTTCCAACATTCTGTCAGAGTTTTGGCCAATAAAAGTACTTCTAGAGTATGGACATATATTTCTCCAGACGAAAGTGTCCTATGACCCCACTGTAGTGCATCTCCCAAATCAGCTTTGCTCTCTTACTTGAAGGAACACAAAGGTGTCCCAAGTAGCATAATCATGCATCATGGAGGTAGAAACTGGGAACTTGATTTCCATCCACTAGCATCTGGCATGTGGTGGTAAAATATGGATCATTTTTTTATAGTTGCAACCATCCAGAGGTCTCGTGGACACAAGAGCTGAGAACAATAGTTAGTGCTGCAACTAGGGGTCGACAAAGGTAACCTGCAACATGATTGGAGTTTCCCTTTTTGTATTTAATGTTCAAGTGGAATTTTTGCACATATGTAGACCAATTCTAATGGCGATCTTTCTATAACTTCCCTTGTGTTTGTATAAACTAAATAGGTCGGTGATTAGTGTGGATGACTGTCTCCTTCCCCAAAATGTAATGTTTCCATTGTCGGAATGCCTGCACAATACAATACATCTCTTTATCATAGGTGGGCTACTTCTGAATTGTATCAAAAAGTGTCATACTATGATAGGACACCAGATGCCCATCCTGGGTGGACTGATCTAATAACATAGTCAAGGGTGTTTGTGTCAATTTAAAATGGATGTTGTAGGTATGACAATGTGAATATCATTGCAGAGCAAAGGCAGTGCTTTAGTTCAACAAAAACCTTCTGTTGGGAATCATACGAGGAACACTTTGTTTTCACTCTATCCTTGGTAATCTAACTCAAAGGCCAAGCAATATGGCAGAATCCCAACATGAACCTCTGATAAGAATTGGAAAGGCCCAAAATTCTGTGAAGCTCTATTAGAGTGGTCACCGCTGGCCAATACTGAATGACTTAGATCTTAGTTGAATCCACATGCACCCCTTGTTCATCTATGATGCATCCCATATACCAGACCTCACTCATGCCAAAGTGGATTTCTTCAAGTTTGCACACTGTATGTGCCGCTGCTAGGTTTGAAGGACTAGCTGAATTCTTTGCAAGTGCTCCTCCAAACTCTTTTTGAAGATGAGGATTTTGACTAGATAAAAAACCATGAACAAGTTTGTGAAGAGTTACAATATTTCATCCATCAACCACATAAAATAAGTAGGGGTAGTTGTCAACCTTAAAGGCATGACCAACCATTCAAACATTCCTTTCTAGGGTTTGAAGGCAATCTTCCATACATATGTTAGCTCTATTGGAACCCGGTGATAGCCAGAATCCAAATCAATTTTGTTGAAATACTTGGCCCCCTTGAGTTAATCCAAAAGGTCATCAATCCATGGGATTCGATGCCTGTCCCTGGCAGTTATTTTGTTTAGTGCCTGATAATCAATGCAAATCCTACAAGTCCCATCCTTCTTCCGTACAAGTACAATCAGGCTCCCACAACGTAAGGAACTTGGTCAAATGAGCCCTTTTTTCAGCATCTCCTGGATATGCTGATTGATCGCTTGATTTTCTAGAATGGAGTGACAGTATATTGGCCCATTTCGTAGTTGTTCTATGGGAGTCAAATCGATCAAATGCATGAACTAACAATTCAAGGGTACCCCTGTGGGTGAGGATTAGATGTCCTTGTATTCTTCCACAACGCTATCCACCTACCTTTGCTACGTGGAGGAACCTTTCTCAGGGGCCATGAATGTGGCCACGATCTTCCTCTTACTTTTAGAGTGAATAAAAGAGAAGGAAAATTTTCTGGTCTAGGAGATGATCTTACTGCATTGCTTAGCAAAGATCAAAGAGATGGTGGCAGGGAGGCCTACCTCTAGTGTCTTGTATAACTTATTTCCCAAACTAATAGTAACAATATGTGGCCTAGAATCATACACAACATGACCCTTCCATAAGAATGGTTAGCATAATAATACATCACAAACTTTAAGAGGAGCAACATCACACTGTACCTCATTCGTGAAGGGCTTGATGCTATAGGGAAGGTGACACTACTAGATGACATGAAGGTCTCGTGCTTAGTGAAGCCACCTCACAATGTATGGCTACAGGTGTGGTGTGGTCAGGAGGCCCAACCACTTCAGGAGCTCTACTGAAATGAGGTATCTTTGGCTCATACTATCAACAATGAACTACAACAAAGAACCCTTCACCCACATCTGTGAGTGGAAGAGATGCTCCCCCTCCTATGGATATTTAGGTTCAACCTTCTCGACCTTAGTAGTGGAAAGATTGGCACTAGGCTCTACATCAATAATCTAGTTTCATTTGTCATTCACCTTGTCAGGTGCTAACTCAAAATATGAACATCCATCTTACTCAAAAGCCTTCATCTCGACCACCACTGACTACTTGGCTCAACATTCACTTGTATTGTGAGTGGGGCTCTTATGGAACTGACACCACTTTCATGTGTCCTTCTTTGACTTTGTTGTGTTTTTCTTTACTTGTAGTTTCATTGGGTTGTCTTGGGTCACCCCTTCTAGGCTTTGTCCTTTGTTTTACAGTTTGGGGGCACCTTTCCCTTGCTTCGAATTCACAGATCTAAAGTCTTGCTTCTTCTGTTTAATTTTTTTCTCGAACTTGATAACAAATCGTTAGGAAGTACCAAGCAAGGAGATGTCCAAGAACTCCATCTCATCCTAGATGTATTTATGTAAAGAAGCATGGTACTTGAGTAATAGATGCAGCTCAGAATCCTTGATATCCAACTTTATACGAAGGGTATGAAAACTATTTATGAAGTCGATACGTCTTGGTCACTTCCATACCATAGTGTGGTGCACTTTATGTACTTATCTTCATAGCTCCTGATAGGGTAATGTAGTTCCTTGATGGTGTCTCAGAAAACATCCCAAGTGGGTGCAACTAAAGATAGTGAGGGTTCACTCTCATCCCTCTGCTCATAGTAGGTTTCCCACTAGTCCTTGTCGTGGGGGATGACTTTGAAGAGTGCAAAAGAAATCTAAACCTATTGGAAAATTCATGAACCGAAAAATTTCCTTCCAAAAAATTTAACCATTTATCTACAACATCTATAGCTTTTTGACATTCAAATATAGGGATGTGAAAGTTAACTTGTACATTGAAGGGGGTGATTCCTTCGAAGTGACTGTTGCATCAGGATGTGTCGCCTGTTGGTATTCACTAAAGGATTTGGGCAAAGTTATCCATCACCTCATTCCTTTGGTACTCGAGGGCATCTTCAAGTATAAATGTGATAAGATCTCCTACTCCCTCGTCTTTCTCTTCTTCCCTCATAAATGACTGTAAGGGTCAAAGCGGGTGGTTTGGCAAGGGTTCAACTAATTTGAGTCCTAACTCATTATACCCCGACCTCGTTTGGGACATGCACAAAAAGGTAGAGAAAGAGAGGACAACTCTAATACCACTAATCCGGATATATGCATGAACCAAATGAAAATATAGACATGAATAAAATCACAAAGATATAATGGAAAAAAAATTTCAATTGATTAATACCAAAGTATTGAAAATTGTTTACATGCAGAATGGAAATAAACTAGCTCAAGTGATGGTAGCTTATCTCTAAGAAGAGATGCAGTGTCTACATGGATTTTAAACTATTTTAAAATGAGGCTCAAAGGCCTATTTATTACAAAGAAAGAATGAAAAACCCTAAACATCCAAAAACCTAACCCTGGGAGATGAAGCACCAAAAGTCTACAAGCCCCGTTGGGGTAAATTGGTACATCAACTTCCCGATGTCGTAACTTTAGCATACGATCTCCGTTTGACCCATAAAATATCTCATTAAAAATATCTATCTGAGGAATAAAATTGGCAAGTCCAAACCCTTGCCATAGGCTATGGATTTACTTGTTTTCCATAAACAAATCAGTCAGGGTCTCAAAACAACTTTGAAAGTTCAAGACTAGAAAAACTATGAAAATAGTAAATTGTGCTACAATTAAGGAAAATAAAAGAAACAATGGTGGGGTTCCAAGTGGGATAAGTGGGTGGCCACCAATATCCACTTGGATATGTCAAAGTTAAATTGACTTAAGAAATAATTCCATCGTGCTTGTCGGGCATTAAGGGTTGGTTCTTTAAAGAAAATGGTCAAGCTACTATGATTAGTCACTAAAATAAAATTCTTTGCTAACAGGCAATGTCACCATACCTTTAAAGCATGGATTATTGATGTTAATTGTAATTCATAAGCATAGTACCTTTTCTCATGTTCCTTTAATTTTTGAGACTCATAGGCTACAACTCGACCCTCTTTCATCAACACACCTCCCGCCCCTTCCTAACATGCACCTATACAAACAAAAAATTCCTTTTATGGGTTTGTAATCCTCAGAAAAAGGGTTTTAGTGAATATATGCTCTAGCTAATTGGAACTATTTTGGAATTCCATTGTCTAGTTAAAATTTCTCCCTCCTTCTGTAAAATTTTTATGGGGTGAGAAGCTCTTGAAATCCCGTATATAAAATGATGGTAATAACCTGCTAATCCCATAAAGGATTTGATATCTGCAACAATTTTAGGAATGCACCATTCCATAATTGTATTAATCATTTTTGCATCCACCATTATTACTTCTTGGCTGATTACGTGGCCCAAATATTGTATATGGCCTTTATAAAATTTACATTTACTATACTCTGCGTATAATTTATATTCTTACAAGGTTTGCAAGAATATTTTCAAATGCCTTTTATGCTCTTCCGTGTTCTTTGAGTAAATCAAGAAGTCATCAATAAATATTAACGTGAACTTGTCTATATATGGATGAAATATGGTATTCATAACACACATAAATGTGGTTTGGGCATTAGTAAGCCTAAAACATAGGACTATGAACTCATAGTTCCTATAATGAGTTCTAAATGTAGTTTTTCATATCTCTTCCTCTCTAATCTATATTTGTTGGTATCTTGAACGCAAATCAGTCTTGAAAAACATAGTAGTGCCCTTTAAGTGATCTAATAAATCGTCGAATCTAGGTAGTGGATACTTATTTTAATAGTTAATTTATTCAATTTCTAATAGTCAATGAAAAGTCTCAGGGTGCCATCTTTCTTTTTGAAAAAGTGTATAGGGTTTCCCATGGCGATGGACTCAAACGGTATATTTTTTATCAAGCAGCTCCTATCAATGCATCTTGAATTCAGTTAGTTTTGGTATACTCATGTGATAGGGTGCCTTAGATATTGGGGCGCCTCTCGAAATCAATTCACTTATAAAATGAATATCTCAACTAGGAGGCAACCCGAGCATCTCTTTTAGAAATACATCTGCATAATTTTGAATAATTGGCAGATTTTCCAATCTTGATGTCTTTTCCTTAGAGTTAGTGTATTCCACTTTCATGACAAAAATATAGAAACCCTTCCAAATGCATTTTCCTAGCTATGTGCTTGTGATTTGTCTTCGTTTCACAGGTCTTACTATCCCTTGAATTTCTTTCCTAGAACCTCTTTCATTAATAAAGTTGATAGTTTTATCTTTGCATTCTATAAGGGACTAATGTTTTTGCATCCAATCCATGCCAATCAAGACATCAGAAGAATCTATGTGAAAAATATTTAAGTTTATTTCTATTGGCTGACCTATCAATTCTATTAGACAATTTTCAAGTTTTGTTGCCACTCTCCTTTTTGCTCCAGTGGCTAACTGAACCAGCCACAGGATCTTAAACTTACTAACTTGCAAATGACATAATTCAACTATTTTTGGGTCAACATAGCTTAGGATTGCTAAGAATCAATTAAAATGGACACAACATTGTTGCATATCTTACCTTCAAATTTGATCATTGTAGATTGGTGCTCGACCTATTAGTCCTCCAGTGTAGCATTGATCCTAGGTAAACTTCTAAGTACTTCATCCACTATAGATGCCTCTTGAATATTTTCTTCCTGTTTTGTTTTCTACAGTAAGGGTAGTTTTAAATATAGTGTGATTCCCCACAACCCCAATACTATAGTGGTGGTCTCTGTGTTTGACCATAATCAAATTTCCCTAACAATTCTATTCATATGAATTCATTCTATGCTCAAGGTTTTTGCTAACATTTCTTTGTAAATTTACTTCATTGAATTTCTCCATAAATACTTTGTTGGCTTATGTGGGAATTCTCAATATTCATAGTTTTTGTACTCTTAGTGTTCTTAGGATATTTATTTCCTTTATTACCTAACCATGTTTTGTTCTTATCTCCTTTCTATCTCATCTTTTGGTAACATATCCATTCTTTACAGACAACTTCATCCATAGTCTTTTGGTTATCAAACTCCAAATGTTCCTTCATAGATGTTGGCAGACTACTTACAAAACATTGTACATTGGACTTTTCTTCTCACATATAAGGTGCGTACCTTAGTAAGGAATTAAATTTCGTGACATAATTGTCCATAAATAGCTGACCCAATCTGAGGTCATGAAATTCTTTGGTTTTATCATCATAAAAATTCTTAGTTAATTACTTATTCTTGAAATTTTGTTGGAAGTTCTCCCACGTTACCCCTTGCTCAACAATTCTGTGGACAGCCTTAACTTCCTCCCACCTCAGGATTTCCTTTCCCTAGAGCTGATAGACTGTTAGATGATCTTTCAAGTTGCTATCATATTCATAAATCTGAAACTAATTAATATTTACTAACCGCACTTTTTCAACTTCCTCAAATTCACCATCAATTGTTGGGGGCTTAATTTTTCTAAATTCCCCTCCTAATTATGTTTTCCATGGTTTTTTCCAATCTATGCATATTTTCTTGAGAAACATTTCCATATCCATCCTCTTATGTCTCCTTACGACCCTCTGGTTCCTATGTAATACTTTCTTCACATACACTATCCTCTATATGCCTACATGTTTCTACTCTATTTCCATTAATAGTGGTTGGGGTTGAAGTTTTTTTATTCTACCTATCAGTTAGAATTTAAATTTTCATTTCCTGGTCCTGGATCAATCATTCATTACCAACCCTTAAATTAACTATTTCTTTCCTCAATTGTTGCATTGTTTCCTACAACATTGTAGTTTTGGACCAAGGTTCTTCCCCTAATTGTGCCCACATTATTGGATTGGGTACCTGAAAGGATATTGAGCTAGGTCCTATAAGAAATATTATAGGTGGTGTGGTCATCTTACCACCTCATTTCATTCATTCTCGTTATGTCTCTCTGTGGAATAGAAAATATAGTTTGTTATTGTCTAGGTTTTTGGTAATTGTGGCTCTGATACCACTTGTAACATACCTTTGAATATTATTTTTTTACCTTCATGTAACTTACATTGTAAAAATTAATATTGTTTATAGCTATTTCTAAGTTATAAGTTAATCATTTTTTGTTCATGTCCTTTTTCTATGGTGAATCACGAACCATGGGTGATATCATTTTTCATGTTTTGATTTATTAGCCTTTATATGCTCTGTCACATGGCCCTAAGTATTGTTGGGGATTATATGCAAATTTATATTTATAAATTCACATGAATATTTCTTCCTCATCATAAGTATCATGTTCGAAAACCTCAATGATGTTTTGAATTAAGAACATAAAGTTACTCATTTTACCATGGGAACCAATAATGTTTAACTTCCAAGTTCAATTCATGATTTGTATTCTACATTATGATTATCATCACTTAACTCTTGAGGGCCCATTCAAATGTTGTATGCATGTTAATTATTTTATCATATAAGTAATTACATGTCCTTTCCAAGCTCTCAAAATCTAATCAGTTGTTTCAAACTAAGATCCTCAAGATTTATAGCACCTTGGGATCAACATCAAGTCTCATATCAATGGCATTAAAGCATTAGGGTTAGATCTATGACAGATAATGAAATGTTACAAATATGGGAGTGACATCCTCCCTCCCCATGGCGCCTCTTGTTCTCAATTGGTATCATTCACCCGTGAGAGTAAGATATGCAATGCTAGGTTTTTACTAGTCATGGATTATCTTGGACTCTGGTTGTTTTGCTCTCACCATCTAACTTTTGCAATAAAGAGGATTTCTTTTCATCGGTCTTAATTTGAACATATGGTTTTATTTTATTTTATTTCATTGTTGGTACAACATATGAATTTCTCTAGACTTTCTAACTTATTTCTTGGTTAGTGGCATAGGAGTTATGCAAAGAGGATTAGTTGGAGGGTTTCTTCAAAAGGTGACTCCACTATCTTCGCCAACTAGTAATTTAAATCAATGCTTCATATTCATTTTGATTTATCTTCCTATCCTGTAAGTAATCCTATACAATGTCTGTCACGCGGAATGAGTCGATCTTGTGGACAAGATAGACCTTCCTAGAATCTAATGAAGACCTAATGACAAACAAACCAACCAGACATTATATTTCTCTAAATGCGCTTTATAAATAATGGAAAACAAATTTGTTTAAGGCCTACCTCATGTCCAACGCAAGTTTG
>APFE030286231.1:0-23928 GCA_000404065.3 Pinus taeda
CAAACTAGCTATCCCAAACAACTAGCGCACTGAACAAAACCATCGCCAACAAAAAATTACAACATCCAAAACAAACTGCCGATCGAGTGGTAGTTAAAGTTGGCGTTTGGTAACAAAGTGAGCACGGGAGAGTATTAAACACTGGACCCCCTTTTTGTCAACGATACTTATACAAATTTCACCAACATATAAGATTACACCGACCACCAATGGATATAATAAAAACTTATTTTCAATCCAACAAGTAGTTGTGGTCCGACAATGGGGCCGTGTGTAGTATGGAACTGTGAACAAGAACAACAAACAATGAAACTGTGAACATGTGTAACCTTGATCTTTAGAGCCTTGAGTGTGGAACCTTGACGTAGGAGGAATATTTGAGGAATTTGTAAGATTCCCTTGAGGCTTGGATTTTACAGTGTGAGAATGGGGTCAAGTTTATACTCATCTGAACCGATTTTCCACAAGGATCAAAAAAATATAATTTTTTTTTGCATTTGAGTAATGGATTCTCAATCCATCATTGGGTTGAGGGGTATCATAATACATTATGAACTTTTACTTTTTTTTCCTTTAGCGTAAGGATGGAGGTCATAGCGGGGTCAATTGTATACCCATATGAAGTAAATTTTCACAAGGATTATGATGGCACAATTTGCTTTAGAATTTGAGTAGCTGATTTGCGGGCCATCATAAGATTGGTAGGCATAATGATGCATTATGGAATTTTATTTTTTCCTTTTAGGGAAAGGATGGATGTAGATTTGTAGGTTATGATGATTCTTGTATGTTGCAGCAAGGAAGAAAGATCTGAATCTTTGTAATAAATTCATTGCTTTAGCCTTTGCACAAAAATTGAGGTGTTGTAGTTCTAAAAGAGGGCCATATTGACACTTCATTAGAAAGTAACAATGTTTAGATCCATTGATCTCAGAATTGTGGGAAAAGTATGATGATTATTAGGATGATTTGAGTCTGACCAAGGGATTCAAGAGGAAATAAACCTTTTTGTGAGGTTTTTTGACTTATTCAAACCTCGATCCTTCCTATGGGTCTTAGGATTTGTGGCTAACGAAATTTGGAATTTTGTCAGTGAAGATAGAGGCTCAAATGCATCTCAACACTTATTAGGCACCCATGTTCTTTTTTTTGCCAAGGGTGTCTGAACTGACGTGAAAGGTTTAACGTCCTCCATAAAAACTCTTGTTAAAAATCATCATTTTACAGATGATAACATGCTTTCAGTTCATGCCACGATTCAAACTATTATGGACCCTATCACCGAAAACATAAATGGATCCTATTATTTTTATGCACTACTAATTGTTAGTCAAAGGAACTTGTTTCAATACTCTTTCTTTATAGAGGGGAAACCATCATAAATAGTTAGGCATGATAAGCTTTGGTAAGGTATTTTTGCATGAATTTTGCTCCTTTTAAAATTTCTTCAAGATGAGATACCCTATTGTTATTAATTCAAGGTGAGTGTTAGAGTCTACTTAGAATTTTTTATGTCATCTTCTCAGCCTTATCACTTTTCTGAAGGTTATGTTGAATGAGAATTTTGTATGCCTCGTAGCTTGATCACTCTAACCATTCAATAGGAATATAGTATTATCCCCTCTTGATTTCTGATGCAGGAGCATTAATCTCAGAAAAATCATTATATTTTAGTAGACATAGGGGGTCTTGTGTTTTAAGGAAATTGGTTTCCTAAGTGTTAAATTAATGAAATTATTTAGGCTTTTAAGTGATTGTAGTGAGAATAGGAATTAATTAAGTATTGTGATGCATATTTGTAAATGTTCTCGAATGTTGGAGAACATGAGAGATTTAGGATAGCTGAAAGATTTGGGAATCAGTTGTAAATCATAGATTAGGAATTGGTTTCATGATTTGAGGAACTAGAGAGGATCCTTAGAGATAAGGAAGAGATTTTATGATTTTGTTGAGAAGGTTATAGATCGAAATGAGGAATTGGTTTTAGAATCCTTTTGTATAAATGTAAGCCTAAAAGGAATAGTTAGGGGTTAGCTAGTTAGAGGTTAGCTGACTAGGAATTTGTTTGAGAGTTAGATAAGTTTGATTGTAAGCCTATGGGAAGGTAGGAAAATAGAGGCCACTAATTAGAAACTTAGACCAGATAGAGAGAGACTCTTATGTAAATAATTATTTATCAATACAGAGAGTTTGATTCCTGAATTGTTTGGTGTGTAATGATTAATGAAGTTATGAATTTTCTATGAATTAGTGTAACTATGCATAGTACATGTATGTAGGTGAAGTTCGACTAGAGCACGGAGAAGAGGTGGAGTATGAAGGATCGTGGTTTGCTCATTGAATCCGATTAAATGATCAAAAGGAATTTTAGGAGTGACAATGATTAAGAGTACGCAGAGTTAAGTCCAAGAGGGAGTTGTGTTGCAAAACAACCAAAGACTAGAAACCCTGGAGAAAACTGAAGCCATAGAAGATCACTGAGAAATGACATAAAAGTGAAGTAAAGGGAAGGATGAAGAAATGAAGTGACGATCCACAAGAATCATTCGATCTATAAGATCAACGGACAAGGGAGAGTGCAATGGATGATGAAGATTAGGGGTTTTTGTAGGTGGAAGTGGTTTTCGCATGACCTCAAAACCATAAGTAGTAATTGGAAAATGGACCCGATGAATTTATGAATGATAAACTAATCCAGTTGAACTCCGAAGGGGATCAGACCATCTGTTGAAAGGGTGACCAGACACATATCATGTACAAACAGGCATGGGGCTTAATTTCGAAATCAAACCAGATGAGAGTTTATATAGAGGGGTTAAATCTTTGCTGAGTTCCAGTGATCGGGGCCATCCATGGGTTGATAGATCAGATGGAAATCGCTTGGAAAAGTGCCTATAGGTTAATATTCTGAGTAGACCTGATGTGTTTATCAACGCAATTTAAATTTGTTTGAGTTTCGGAGGAAAAATGGAGATCATGCGATAATTTTTGATCTCGTGGAGTGAAATCAACGGTGGATGTTGAACGCGATAAGGTGAACATCAGTAAATGTGACAAGGTCATGGATTTGTGGAAAGGTAAGGCTTACGTGTGTTTATGAAGTGTTTCTATTATACAAGGAATAATATAAATAATGTGGATTAAGATTTTATGGGTTAGGTGAAGCTTAACCAAAGTCAGAATCCATGAAATGGGGTTTGTTTAATATGCACAGCGTATAGAATTAACCATAGTTTATGAGGGTTGAATAAGATTATACTATAAAGGTTGACTAAAGTTTAGACTTTGGGCTAATCACATGAAACCTTTTCAGATGATGTTTAATTAAGAAGCCTTAAACCTTTATTTATGAAGGTTTGACTAGGCGGTGAAATTAAAATTCCTGGGACATAATACATTATGCAGGTGTAAGCATATTGTGGGTAAGTCATTTCTAGTTGGCATCAGTTTCCAAGATTCAGATATCTTCCTTTCAACTCCGTGAAAATATTTATACTTTCAACTAAGGCTAACATAAATCCAAATCCTAACATGCTCAAGCTAATTTTGGTTAAAGGGTCTTTGTGAAAATTTGGTATCTTGTTGGCAAGCTCAATCAGCCCATAAACTATTGAGCCTTTCTGGTGAGGTAATCAACCTTTAATTTTTCCCTTGGATGCATTGCTGATCTTAATAGAAATCCTTTTGCACATTTCTCATCTCATCTTATATTTATATATTTTGATCAATCAAGTCACGGGCTTAGTCAAGCATACCTTGGTAGAGGTCCCCCCCTTGTCTTCAATTTTGAGATCTTGTTTTTAAGCATACTCATCTAGGATTTCCATTTTATGCCTATAACAAATTATTGAATTCCTTAGGCCATAGATCTATTGGATGATGAAGTAATCACTGGGGGAATAGAGGTCTTATGCATGAGGGTTACTTCATCCATTTTGCTCATGCCAGCAAAATGCACAACAATCTAAGACCCCTACCTCTCTATTTAGGAATACCATTTTTTTCGACCAAGTACTCCCCTATTTGTCCTCTACCTAATTGAGATGGAAGTATATAGTGAATGGACTATAACAATTTACAAAGTAGAAGTGGACCACTGAGCTCAATAGTTAAATGGTAAGAAGGCAACATGCCATGTCAGAACCATGCAGCATCTTAATTGTAGCCTCACCAAACCATCCTCTCATAATATCACTCCATGATCTCTTGATGCCACATAGTCTTTAGATATTCCTTTCCCGTCATTATATATTATAATTCCAGCACTTCCCCTTAGATTTCATAGACCCTCCAAATCATATTTTCTTTGTCCTTCTCCACGATGTAATCAAAAAACCATGAGAAAGCTTGAGCTCAAGTTTTTTAGTCGATATACTGAATTATGTCTCCAAAATACTACCCAGAACCATGATTACATCATTAATAATCTGCACCCTTGTAGGATCATTCCTCAATCCCTTGATGTCATGCAACTTACATAAATTTCGGTAACGTCCTGCACTAGTAAAATTCCATCTCATCCTTTCAATATTAATATTCGACCCATATCCTAATATCCTTATCCTACTCCACATTGCAATCAAAATCCGATTGAAAGACTTCATTCTAGACCTACTCACAATTTTATGAACATCTTGCATGTGTCTTCATCCAATTGCCCTCTTATCCACTTACTTAAATGCACCAAATTTCCCACCAATTTCCTTTGATGCCCTGACATTAGGGTTACTAGCATCCTTGTGCTAGAGAAGATGATAGAAAAGATATGGAGGTGGCGAAACCCTCTAATTTTTCAAGGGGATTCATCATGGGGGAGGGAAAAAAATTTCGTCCTCCCCTCTTCTTATGTTTCTAAACTTATAGTTAAGTCCCTGATTGTCTATCTTGCTACCCAAAGAGTTAAGTCTTTTGAACACGTGATAACTTGTTATTGAATCCGACTGCCTACTTTTTCACCTTACATGAAGATTTGGATAATTTAAATTTTGCAAAATTTTTATCTTTCTTATTAGTCTAATTGTTACCTAGGAGTTGTCTACCAAAATTACTTTCATCTTGCAACAAATTTTTTGCAATTTGAGGCCCAACCATAATGTGAGTTATTCGTCTTGATCCCTTCCTATGCTCCAAGAATATTGAAAACACTCTTTTTAATTTGTGCATACTACTACCCCTCCTGCTTCTGCCTCCCCTAGAACTTCTCAATTATAAAAAGCAAGCAGTTGTGATTTTGGCAAATATTTATCTAGCCAAATTGCAAATTATAGGTTTCAAATATACTAATATTTTGGAGGTACTAGTTGAATTTTGTAATATTTCGAGTATTACTTGAACATCAAGATGCTTTTCAAAGAATCTAGTATGCTTGAAACTGAACATATGGATAAGATATTTTTGTAGAAAATTATTGAATAAATTTCCATGTACATCTCGTGGTCATCCATATTAGATATTTGATCTGAATGGATTTTGGTAGTTTGTAGACTACGAAACTTTTATTTTGGCTTGACATATTTTGAGTATTACTTGAACATCAAGATGATTTTCAAAGAACCTAGTATGTTTGAAACGGAACATATGGATAAGATATTTTTGTAGAATATTATTGAATAAATTTCCATGTACATCTCATGGTCATCCATATTAGAGATTTGATCTGAATGGATTTTGGTAGTTTGTAGACTACCAAACCTTTATTCTGGCTTGACATCAAAACTTGGTATTTGAAATGAGATTTGTTTGTTGTTTTATGGAGAGAGAAGGAAAAGTTGTCCTAATTATCTTAGTTGTTTTATTGCAAAGGCTATTAATGTCATCACAGACGTTTTGTGTATAGGTTATGCCATTTTTGTATCATTACTTATCAAATCAATATACTTGTGAGGGAATTGATTAGAAACTTGAATATTTGGTGAAGACATTTGCTAGACAGACTGTAACTTTGGTGGTATAGAGTTTTCAGATAATTGACAATGTGAAAGCCAAGGTTAAACACAAGGAAGGCATTCCTCTTGACCAAGAAAAATTGATACTTTCTAGAAATAATTTGGAGGATGGACAAACCCTCACTAATTAAAATATTCAAAAGAGTTATCCTTCATCTGTTTCTTACTATAAGAGGTGGATTACAAATCTTTCTCAAGACTTTTATTGGAAGAAACCATTACTCTTGAGGTGGATATCTTAGATTCTATTTATACTACCATGGTAAAGATACAAGATAGTTATAATTTGGGAATAATCCTACCAAAGAAAGGTTAACATTCGCTAGAAAGCAACTATAGGATGTTCATGACTTAGTTAATTATAACATCCATAATGATTAAATCCAATTGGATTTCCATTTTATAGCTGGAGATCTAAAAACTAATGATTAAATCCAATTGGTTTTCTATTTGACAGGAGGAACGGATATCTCAAAACTCATAACTAAATCAAATCGGTTTTCTATTTGAGAGGTGGACTGCATATGTCAAAACTCTATCAGGGTGAAAATTATTCGAGAGGTTAATAACTCAAATATTGTCAATTATGTCTACGCTAACATTAAAGACAAGGAACTCCTCCAAATCATCGAATATTGATTTATTCTAGAATTTTTTTTGAAGATGATAAGAGAGCATTTGATTATAATATTTAGAAAAACATACCCTTCTTCTTGTCTTTCATGTCCAAGGTGATATGTAAATATTTGTGAATATGTTGAATTGTAATACTATTATTTTACTAACATCTAACTCAAGAATATTTTACTAATACCATTATCTCTTTTTCTTAGTTTCTCTTAGGTTTGAATTTTTTTTCATGCATAGCCAAAGTGCTAAATCTATAACCATTTCTTGTATTACACAATTTTCATAAAAATTAATTTAGTGATATTTTACCAAAAATTCCTACTCTTTGGGCTATTTCAAACAACTAAAAATTAAAATAAGTACCATCAGTTAAGATGTACTAAGGTGGCATAACTAACGGGTTAAACATGTAATCATTTCTTCTATTTTCGGGAAATAAGAAAAATAATTTTGTTCCCATTTTGAAGAAAGAGTAGACTTGTGAGGAAAACAACTCAATAATAGAAAAGAACCTAAAAGAAGAAAAGAAAGGAAGCATCTAAATATGCTAAAAACTAAATGTGAAGACAACACAAAAAGATTTGTATGATTACCATACCTTATCAGTAAAAGTAGCTATGAAAAATTGGCACTTAGTCTCTTCAAGTCAATGCCAAATCGGATGTTGAAATGATTAAAAAATAAAACACAAAGGATATAACAAGTGTGCAATTGTTGTTGAGATAACAAGAAACAACATTCTATCATTATTCTTCAATGAGACACATTAACTATTAAATATTACAACATAACAAAATTCCACAAGAACGATTCCATGTTATGGCATAGAAATTTTTCTTAGAAGTAATCAAGGAGCAAACATAAAAGTGGAACCAACTTATAACACTATGCAACAAATTGTGTGAAATTACGAAACATTTTACTTTATCTACATAGTAAAATGTTTGAAATTTATTTGTAATCTATCATTCCTCAATCTTTTAAAGTATCAACCTAATAGCATTGTATGCAACGATATTTTTTACCATGACCTTTTATAAATTATAATGGAAATCATTAATTATTGAAAGATGTTGCCTCAGGATAATAATGTAGCTTATTTTTTCATTTTAATTCAAAATTAGATACCCCAACTAGAATTTTGAATAAGCTCCCATTAAAAAGATTCACCTGAGGTATGTTAGTCAATATAATGACTTGTGTATCCCAAATATTGCCCGAAACCATGATTGCATCATTAATAATCCATACTCTTGTTAGATCACTACTGAATGTCTTGATGTACTACTTTATAAAAAATATCAATATTTGATCATCTTAAGAAAAGGTTTCATTATGTTGAACTTTGGCCTCAACTTTGTTAATGGTATCTAACCTCTCAATCTCAAGAGTAATTTTCTTCCTACTTATAGTTTTGACCAAGATATGGATTTTATCTCTCAAACAGATAACCAACAGAAGACTTGATTCATTTTAGATGTTATAATCACCTAAGTGACAACCATCCTCTAGTTGATTGCTAGAAATATTAAACATCACTCAGAAATATGCATGCGCTCATGTCGAATATTTTACTTGACATTGTCAATGGTGTCTAAGCTATCAACCTCAAAATTATGGTATTGCGACTCAAAATCTCAATAAATATGTGTATCCCACTGTAAGATGAGGTATCAAATGAGGCATAGAATCATTTTTTATATTTAATCAAATAAAGCCCACCCACCCTCCAATTGCTTGCCAACAAATTCTAGTGTTGAATCTTGGCTTTCACATTGCCGTTCATGCTAGAACTCACTACATTTAGAGTTTTAGTATTTCTGGTGAATTAATTCAATAAATCGTTTAGAAAATGTCTTCACAAATATCTAGTGATTAGAAAATAATGATAAGAAATAAATGTAACCTAAAAAAAATGGGTATATGAAAGTCACACAATTTTTGCAATAAGGAAACTGAGATGAGTAAGAGATAACTTTTCGTTTTCTTTCCCTAGAACTATGAATAAACTTTAGTTCCAATAACATCTTTGAGGGTAAATTAAAAAAAAGGGTGTGACAATCTACAAGATTCCAAAAGATATTAAGTTCATGGAAACTAATTGAAGGATATTTTACTAAAAACTCCTTCTCCTCAAGGCTATTTAAAACACAATGAAAATTGAAATTGGTACCATCGAGTAAGGCATACTAAGATATCTCTTTTTCCTAGTTTTTCTTAGGCTTGAATTTTCTGCCATGCATAGCCAAAGTGCTAAACCTGTAACCATTTGATGTATTGTAAAATTTTCATGAAAATAATCTAGGGATATTTTACTAAAAATTCCTACTCTTTGGACTATTTCAAACAACTAAAAATTGAAATAAGTACCACTAGGTAAGACATGGTAAGGTTTTCTTGTTTTTAGTTTGGTTTTTTAATTACTTTTTCTTGTTGTGAATTTCCCATCGGACATAATTGAAGGGTTAAACATGTCATCTTTTCTTGTACTTTTTAGAGAAAAACTATTTTGTTTGTGTTTTGAAGACAAAGAATAGGCTTGCAAAGGAAACAACTAAAAAATAAAAAATTACCTAAAATAAGAAAATAAAGGATGCAAGTAAGATGAATCCTAAGAACTCATTATGAAGACAACACAAATACCTTGTAAGGATAAGTAATTATAACAAATTAGAATAGATTCTCTTCAATTCACTCTCAAATTGGATGGTGAAATTATTAAATAAATAAAATGCAAAGGCTATACCAAGCATGAAATTCGTGTCGAGGCAAAACCAGAGAAAATTTTATCATTATGCCTCAATGCAAGACATTAACAATTGAAGATGACAACATAATAAAATTCCACAAGAATTATTCCAAGTTGCCATGTAAGGGAAATTTGTATTCATTGCATATAAATTTTTGTTACAAGTAATCAACAGTCGGAGATGAAAGTTCAACGAGCTTATAAGATTATCTAGAAAATTTTGTGAAATTATTAGACATTATACTCTATCTACATAGTAAAAGTTTTGGAATTATTTTTAACATATCATGCCTCAATCTTGTAGAGTATCAACCTAAGAGCATTGTCCATAACGATATTTGTTACCATGATTTTTAATAAGGGAAATTAGTAATTATTTAAAGATGTCACCTGAAGATAATTTTTTTATCATGATTTTTTATAAGGAAAGTCATTAATTATTGAAATATGTTGCCTCAAGCTAGTATTGTAGCTTAGTTGTTCATTTTCATTAAAAATTGTGGACTCTACCTAGCATTTTAAATAAATGAATCCCCAAAAAATTGGGGAAATACTAACAAACAAGACATATTCAACACCATCCAACACTTACGCATACATAGAACTCACCATTACCAAAATCATATCAGATCCACAAGATATACTGAAGAAGACAATCTTCATATAACCAACTTATTTCATTTCCTTAACATCAACTACTAGAGCCAAATCATAGTGGCTTTCATGGCTCCTAAATAGGAAAATGTAATAAGGCTAAATCAATATGATTTTAATTTAAGGACTTGCAATTTTGATGGTGAAATACATAGTCTGAGAAAGCTATAAATCATATTTCTGTTATCAAATCAAAATGTTGGTAGGAAAAAAAACACAAGTTTCAAGAAGGCATATCAAACTAGGACACTGAGAATAGTAGTCACGCAAAAGAGGGAAAGAACTGAAAGCTTGCCTACTAAAAAAAAATTCAAGCCTTCTACTGTGTGCACATATTGTTGGGAAATTAAGCAAGGGAAAATGTTTCTCATTCGGGTAACTGTAAAAAAGGAAGATTAATGATAGTTGAAAAATGTAAGTACTAAATAATAATTCACAGGAAAATGTATAGACTTGTAGTTGACACAAATTGGTTAAAAAAATTTCTAGCCACCCAAGTGCCTCCTATGCCACTAAGTCTCAAATTCAACTACATTAGGTTTCATAGAAAATATTGAATTACATTTCTAAAAGCACCTACTGAGTTTATTTCCTAGATAAGTAAAATGGACAACAATCCTTTTCCAATAATAGATAGAAAACATTTATGGAAGACACGAAAGCACGAAAAGGCTCCAAAGAATTACACCAACTAGACAAATCCATATAATGAGTATATAGGTGGAGATACAAGCAAACAAAAATAATTGATTCATATGAGAAAATATTTTAAATGGACAAGGAAAAGGATCAATAAACCAAATTGAATAGTTGCAGCGATAATTATTGACCTCTTAAAATAAGTATAAAACAA
The DNA here is from genome assembly GCA_000404065.3 of Pinus taeda. Lineage (NCBI taxonomy): Eukaryota > Viridiplantae > Streptophyta > Pinopsida > Pinales > Pinaceae > Pinus > Pinus taeda. Next base: position 10,832 of record APFE030286231.1, read on the forward strand.
AAATGGAAATAATATGAACCAAATTCTACATCACATGCATTAATAAGATGATTATTCTTCTCTCGGAAATCAACCTATAGGAGTTTCCCTTCTCAAGAAAGATCAACCTATACTGATATGGAGGAATTCCATCCTTATTTAAAATATGTTCCTTATTATCGTCAAGTGATTCATTTGCATACCACCACATAGAGAAAGAACTAGGGGGAGAGTCAATTCCTTTATACCAAACCTTTAAAATTCTTATCCTATGGTTTTTTATCCCAATGAAGATCAACCTTTGCTAATACAGGGGAATTCTTTCCTTGTCTTGAATTTTAATAGTATTCACATGCTTAACATCAACTATAATAGTTTTACAAGTCAACTGCTTCACAAAAAACTACATATTACTTGGGAGATGAAGGACAAGAAAAAGGGTAAGAAAAATGGTACATTCTTTCAAATATTATAATCAACTACACTTCCACCATCTTCGAGATCCTGTCTAGTGAACATCAACCTTTGATTATTCATAGGAATTCCTTGTCTTGAATTTAGCTTTGGCATTATTGACAATCTCTAACCTATCAACTTCATAAGTAATTTTCATCCTGGGTAGAGTTTTGAGATTTGTATTCCACCCATCAAATAGAGAATGAATTAGATTTAATTATGAGTATTGAGATCTTAACGATTTTTTTAGTCGTCATGGTAATGTGACATATCTCATGACATAAGGGTTTTGATGGTTTACTAGCCATTCCATTTACATGGCTAGACTAATTCCTATCAAGATCAAAGACCTTGCCCTTCATTGTAAAACTTCGTTAATACTTGGGCTCACACATTTTCACGTTTTTTGAGCATCTTCCTCCTTTGTCCATATCGAGTCTCGTTATGCTTGTGTGTTTGTATGTCTCTATGGTTAGAGTCTAGGTCTATCTGTGTCGAGTTTTTGTTTGAGTCTGTCATGGTTGTGTGGGATATAGGAGGCTGATAAGAAAAGCACATGGAAGGGGAGTTGGGTTGTTTAACAAATTATTAGATCAAATTATCTCCCAAAAATGGTATGGATCAAATTCTATTTAATTTCAGTGTTTCTGTTCATCTTTGCTCTGCTACAATAACTAATTCCATTTCATAACCTCAGCTCTGCTCTTTAGCGTTAATTGGGAAATTGGGAATTCTCTGTTATATATATAGCTGTCCTTCGCTCCAATCCTCCTGTATCAGTTACAGCCTTCTTTGGAGGTTCAACGCCCATCAAGTCTCGATCGATCTGGTTGGTCTTAGCTAGTCCGTTTGTATTTGAAATGCCGCTCTACCATTCGTACTTATTTATCTCCCGTATATTTGAAATGGCCCTCTACCATTCGTACTGAGAGATAGTTAAAGCCGTATAAAATGAAATGGCCTACATCTGTGGTTTTGTATTTATTTTTCAGTCAGTGGAAAAACTTATAATAAGTTTTAAAAATCAAATTTAATTATATTATTAATTACGTATATATAATCATAATATATATATTTATTTAAATTACGTATTTTATTTCTAGGATGGGAATATATATATATATATATATAGATATATATATTTTATATTTTATTAATAATATATTTTATATTTCTTTTTTTCTTTTTAATAATATTTTATTGTAGATTTCTGGCCAGAAATGTGTCATAAATAACTGTTTTACATATATCTTTAAGAAAAGTGTGAAGGAAAGTAAATTAGTATTTGTTTTTATTATTTAAATATGTGATAGAAGTATTATTACTTTTATATAGAAAATAAATTGATATTTTTGGTTATATTTTCTTAAAATATATAAATTTTTCTCTAATATTTATGTGAGTATTGCATGCAGATTTATTTACAGGAAAGACTTCACCTCCTAGTTTTGTTGAAATGGTTTTGCCCAAAGTCAATATTGATGTAGTTATATATTATTCTTTTTTTGAAATGGTTTTGCCCAAAGTAAATATTGATGTAGTCATATATTATTCTTTTCTTTTCTCACATACTATAAGAGAATCATGAACAGAATTGTTAATAAAGTTATTTTTGATGGAAGAGGTTAAACTCCTTCCAAGTGCTCAAGGAGGACGAGGCCTCATTCTTCCGTTACAACACATTTTTCTAAAAATACATTTAATTTACAACATTTACATTTGAAACATGTAATTTACACTTCAATAATCATCCATTCATATTATAACATTTATCTCATTTTCTTTAACTCAAAGCATACTTACATTAGAAAAATCTAAAATCTTTTAAAAAATACAAATTATACAATTTTTCACCATACATTGACAAACACTAAATATCACGCTAATTAACAGACCATTCATATTGTTTTTTTTTTCCTTGTTTTGATTTTAATTGATTTTTAAAGCTTTTTATATTGTGTTATTTTATATTTTATAAAATTATATATATATGATGATGATGATGGATGATGATGGTTAACTTCCGCTCAGACCAAATAATGATATATATATAATTTAGTTTTTATATATTTATTTATTTGAAATGCTATATATATATGTTAGTGATTTTGAAAATGTATTTATGTTGATATTTTAATTGAAATTGTACCATGTTCATTTCAAATTGTGTAAGTGTGTCATTATTTGAATTGTGTGTTTTCTGGTTTGAAATCTCATATATATGTGAATGGTTCTATGAATGTTGATTTATGAATATTTGTATGCAATTTGAAATTGTGATCATGTGTTTGTTGTATTGAATTATAAATTTGAATGTCTAGGTATAATGTAGATTTTAATTTGTATATTGTGCGTGTTTTTAAGTTGCATAAGCATATTCGAGTGCTTTCTTTTATTGACTTTAAATTGTATCATGTGCAATTAGTTGTTTGAAATTGTGCGTTGTGAGTTTAGTAGAATTTGTATATTGTATGTTTGTTTGCACTTGTATTTTGTATGTTTCTTTATTTCAAATTGCATATATATGTGTGAGTGATTGTGTGAATGTTTATTTCTAAATATTTTTATTGTATGTGTCTTGAAATTGTAATTTTGTGTTTGTTGTATTGAATTGTGATTGTAATTAATTTCATAGAATAAATTTGAATTTGTATATGGAATGTATGTTTTACTTTGTATAGTGTGTGTTTCCTTATTTAATGTTGCATTTTCATATTTGGGTGTTTGTTTTTGTATTGACTTGAAATTGTATGATGTGTGTTTCCTTATTTCCAATCATATATTATGTGTTTTTCTATTTCGATTTGTATTTTGTGTTTCATATTTAAAAATTAAAAATTGTATGTTTTCTTATTTAAATTAGTTTGTGTGATGTTTGAAATTGCATATACATGTGAATATTTGTTGATGCACACTTGTATGTGTAAGTGGTTTTTTCAATGTTTTTTTTGTTAATGTATGTGTTTAAATATTTTATTTCATTACATTTCAAATTGTATTTATTTGAAATTGCTTAAGTATGTTTACAAAGTGTTTTGCCAATAGATTCTTGTGTTTGTTATGTTGATTTCTATTAGCAATTAATTTTATTATAAACTTGAATGTCAGTATTTTATATAGATTTTGTTAAGTCTTATTTTTTTATTGTATTGTATTTTAATGTTTATTTATTATATTGAATTTTACTTATAATTTGAGATTTTTAATTTCTTTGCTTGTTTTTAAAAATATATTCAGTTAAGATATACTTTTATATTTCTATAATTGTTAAAATGTATAAACCTCATTAAAAATCACAATATAAATATTAATATTATAGTTTACATATTTTCTATTTTTCAATATTTTGTTTTTCATATTTTAAACATTCTTTTTTATGCATTTTCCGTTCCAAACATTAATAAGTTAATTGGAACATTTACAACAAATCATAAATATTTTGATCAAAAAACATTAAAAAAACGTAATTAGCAATTATTTTTAATAAATATTACTGCTACAACAAAAATAATATGATTAATGAAAAATTTTATCATAATTTATTTTCGTTAATGTTGATAAATTAACATGTTTTAAAAATATATCCATTAACATCATTATTCATATAATATATTAAATCAATATAATTCAATCATCTCTACATGTTAATATCTTAAAAACCTCATATTAACAATGCCAAGTTTTTGAGGCATATAAGCTTCCACCTTCAAGTGCTTGACCTGTTAGGAGACATTATAATCTTGAAACAGAGAGGATATTTTTTAGTTGTTAATGAAAATTATCATAATAAATATTTAAAAGTAAATATATTAAATAATAAATATTTACATATAGTATAAATTTTATCCATTTTAAAATATAACATTTAAAACAATTGAAAATGAATCATTCACCACATTATTCTATAAGAAAATATCAATTCAATCAAACCTTATGAATAAATTGACCCAACCTTCCGTTACGAAAAAAGGTGGTGATCCCACCCCTTCTAGCATACTTACACTTGAAGAGAAATATTACTAATCAATGCCTTATTTTAATCCTCATCCCTAGCACTACATGGTTTGCTAATTTAATTGGTGTAAGTAATTTTAAGAGAAAAACATGTATTTACTATTAATCACATGATACAATGTGTTTACGGTGTTTCAACATACACAATGAAAACATACAAGTGTCATAATCAATTTTATTTAAACACTCATCTACCATGAATAATTATTTTTCATATCTAATAAAATATATGTACATATATATAAGAAGAATTGTGAAATTTGAATTTATAGGAGCATTTTGTCCAATGCAAAACATATATTTTCTAAGCAATATAATTTATAAAATGGTACATCACTATATTAAATTAACTATTTGTTGTGTATTAAATTAATAATATACTAAAAATGAAATACCTAATTATTGTTCACATGTCCAATTAAAAAGGAGAATAGAACTATGTCATTTTAATGTACAATGGAATTTTATCCACTATAATTTGGAAAATAGTACATACACAATATTAAATTTAGTCAATATAATGAAAATAAAAGACATAATTATTCTTCACATGTCCAACGAAAAACCAAACTTTGACATTTTGTGCAACATGAAATATCACCATGTTAGAAATATAATTTGTAAAATGATACATACACCATATTCAATTGAGTTTTTCCCTCTTATTAAATTCACTATATAATAAAAACAAAAGACAATTTTAAATAAAAAAGTAATGTTTCCACTTAAGGTATTGGGTGCATCTAGCCTTGGTGGTTTCATACAAATTTATTGGTAGAATCCCATTAGTGGGAAAAATTTTCTTCCATTCAAATTTAGAATTGACTCCATTCTAGGCTCTCCCTAGCCCATAAAAGAAAAATACAATGCATTCTTATAATTTAGTTTAACTTTCATATAGTGCAACATCAAAAAAGTATTATTTACCAAATATTTTGCATTTTGAACAACGATATCAAAAATACTTATATGCATCATTATAATACATGTACATTACCCTTAACATGAAATGACAATGATCTCAAATGAAAATGGCATACAAGATGACACTTCCAAAAGATTATTTTTCCAATGTTCCTACCAAAAATTGTGGCCCTTGGGGTGACTCTAAAACCATATCAAGAGAGTTACTTATTTGATTTGAAACCTTGTGATCCTTGTAGTTGTTGTATAGTATTTGTGTAGCCATATTGCTAATCTACATAACTCCACACTTTCTATCAAGAGGGGAGGTATATAGATTGAGTGGGATTCATGGTTAAGAACATATCCTTCCTCATATGAGACCACATGTTTAAATGTAGAGGGGGTGTATGTCCACCATATATTTTAGCAATCAAATAGCTCCAGGAAGATAGGTCTTTTGTCACACAAACAAGTTGATCTCATACGTCAATTTGGTGCTTAGGCTTGACCATGACCTTTAAATTATATTATTGTTATTATTATTTATATGACCTCTTCCAAAAGGACATTGTCCAATTTTTTATTATTATTCATCCAGACAAGGGAGATTTGCATTAAAGTCTATAAATATTTGTTTCACAACATAATGAATTAACTTCAAATATAGAATTTCCATACTTAAATATTAGAGTTAGATAATTTAGTCAAGGAAAGCTTGAAATTATTATATATAAACATATGAATTACTATGATGGATATCATCCACAATATTGTGGCAAAGCATTCCATAGTTTTCCCCACAAGGTTGCATATATTTCGTGAGTGATCATGCACAAACACAATGCTATGCGAGATCATGCAAAAGTCCAATGATGCTTGGCATGGCCATAACTTGGTTAATCTACAACCATAGAAATGCATACACATGCGGATTTGAGCAATAAATAGAAGATAACATTTAATAGAAATGGTGAACACATTACGTTGAAATTGTAATCATGTGTTTGTTGTATTGAATTATGAATTTGAATGTGTACGCATAATGTAGATTTTAATTTGTATATTGTGTGTGTGTGTGTGTGTTTTTAAAGTTGCATAAGCATATTTGAGTGTTTTCTTTTATTGACTTGAAATTGTATCATGTGCAATTAGTTATTTGAAGTTCTATGTTGTGTGTTTAGTCGAATTTGTATATTTTTTGTTTGTTTATTTGAACTTGTACTTTGTATGTTTCTTTATTTGAAATTGCATATATATCTATGAGTGATTGTGTGAATGTTTATTTATGAATATTTGTATGGTATATGGCTTGAAATTATAATTATGTGTTTGTTTAATTGAATTTTGATTGTAATTAATTTCATAGCATAAATTTGAATTTGTATATGAAATGTGTATTTTGTTTTGTATAGTGTGCATTTTCTTATTTAATGTTGCATTTGCATATCTGAGTGTTTTTTTTGTATTGACTTGAAATTGTATTATGTGTGTTTCCTTATTTTTTACTATATATTATGTGTTTTTCTATTTCAATTTGTATTTTGTGTTTTATATTTAAAATTTCAAAATTGTATGTTTTCTTATTTAAATGTTTGTTGTTTGAAATTTCATATACATATGAGAATTTGTTTTGTCAATGTTTGTTCATGTATGTTTGTATGTGTAGGTGGTTTTTTCAATGTTTTTGTTATTAATGTATGAGTTTAAATTTTATACTCCATTGCATTTATTAGAAATTGCTTGAGTATGTTTACAAAGTGTTTTGTCAATAAATGCTTGTGTTTGTTATGATGATTTGTACTAGTGATGAATTCTATTATAAACGTGAATGTGTGTATTTTATATAGATTTGGTTGTCTTATATTTTATTTTAATATATTTTAATGTTTATCTATTATATTGAATTTTACTTATAATTTGATATTTTCACCTCCTCCCAGGACAGAGTAGTCTTCTCCTGCAGCTGGTAAATAGCCAGGCATGCCTTTAAATTACTCGCATACCTATATACTTGGAAATACTTAATCATGTTTAGAAACTATGCCTTCACATCATCCTCCCTTTCCCAATCAAAATTAGGGCGTTTGATCTTCCTACCATCCTCTTGTAACTCCATTCTCTTCTTTCCCCTAGATGATTTTTGGGAGCTATGATCCGAGTCTTCTCCACTTTCAGTTTTTCAGATTCTGTCCATTCTTTTTTCTCGTTAATCCTTCTAGATCTACACTTTTGTGGCCAAATTTCTTGGTCTAGTCCCTAGTCAGTTTTTCCTGCTCCTCACTTGGTTTTGGAAGATGGTCATTGCTATTCTGAAACTGCACTATCTCTTGTTCCAGATTTCTTACCATATCCCCAATATGGGAAGGAAATGCAGTGCTACCTTCCCCTAGTTACACATACAAAACTTCCCCACTAGTAATAGCTAGAGGAGAGTTCTCCATTATTGCACAATATAAGACATGAAATATACTATTGAGGATGCATCACCGTATGATCACATATGTACTACTTTATACATATTCTCAGTCATGAGGAACTTATGAAAATCAAGTCCATCCCGTGGATAAAAGGAAGAAGCTTTATGGTGTTCCATTCCTGGTATATTGGGTTTAATCCACCCAAAGATATTCCATAGAACAAACTAATTTGGGTTAAATTGTTAGGGCTACCTATCGAATTCTGGACTAAGCAGGTCTTCATGGACATCGTGAATTTCATTGGGAAGTTTGTATATGTTGATTCAAGGTGTTTGGGGGCTTAGGACAAGAGTGGCCTGGATTCTGATTGAGAAATAGTATATGTGTGGTTTTCCTTACCATATTACATTGCATTGGGGGGCAACAAACTTATCCCAGCGTCTGGATTTTTCCGGGGTGCCATTCAGGTGCTTAAATTGTCACCACACTGGCCACATTCTAGCATAGTTCCCCCACCATTGGGGTGGTAGACATTCATCTCAAGGGTGGCACTCGTCTCAATAGGAATCATTTCTCTCCCCTTTCTACATCGCATGATGTGCCTTCTACATCGCATATCATTTCCACTCCTACCCCATCTCCCTCCCAGCACAATCATCCCTCCGAGGGGCATAGACAAAGCCTTACACCACCTAATTCGCCACTTCCATCACCTACAAATTCGGTGGCTAGTGACCTGGTCTTTATTCTCCAGCGGAAGACCTTGGACCTCCGTACCCTAACCATTCACAAGCCGCCTAGCTCATCATCCCCACATATCATCCCTATCTTCCTGGGTAATATTATCATCTATCGGAAGCATAATCGGAACAATATGCACTTCCGAGGGCATGCTAGTCCTATCCCTTTCAATTCTCATAATGAACATTCCCTTGTTGAGGTTCCCATTACTGATGCTAACTCTTCTTGGGCCCTTGGAGCATGCATGCCTACACAGGATTTGTCATGACTTTCATACTATCACTTAACATCTAGGGTTTTGGGGCTAACCCGAAATATATGGCTCTCAAACAACTATTTTCTTCTTTTAGTCGATATATCATTATCTTTCACAAGACCATTGACTCAGTTCCTACTGCGATTAAATATTTTAGAAAGATGTTTCTTGAGTGGCACATGGTTGCCACAACTACTATTGGTTTATTGGTTTGTATTGTGGCTCTTTGGGACCCTCGATGGGTTAGGGTCAGGGATTTTTCATGTTTTGTTGGTATCCTTCATGAAGGTCATATTAGTGGTCTTACGGGTGGCTTACATATTCTCAATATGTATGCTCAATAAAAAATAGACCTATTTTTTGGCACAAACAGATTTCATGAGGGAGCTTTGAGATGGTGTCTCTCATCATTGCGGGGGATATGAACTGCATAATTAGCCTAGACGAGGTATGGGGACACTAAAATAAAATTGACCCTACGATGGAGCTGATTAGAGATGTTATTATGGAATCTAATTTTGTTGATTGATGCCCACAAAGGGTGGTTCCTACATGGGATAATGGCTGGGGGAAGATGGCATGTGTTGCGGAGAGACTGGACCATTCTATTATGCATGGATAAGTTGTGGAGCATCTGGGGAATGCAATATCTGTGGTGATTGACAATTCTATCTCTGATCATCAGCCCATTATATTACAATGGAAAAGTGGGGAGTATAGGAAATGTATGCCTTTTAAATTCAACTGGGCATGGTTCAATGGCCCAAATTTTAATGATCTTGTGCGTGATGTCTGTGTGTGACATGTTGAATGATGCCTATCCCCCATGGATCATATGTCGGATAAGCTTGGTATTCTTTGCGGGGAGGTAAAATCATGGCAGAAGAGGAAGGAATATTTTCTTAATAAGTAACTGCAAGATATTATCTGAGAACTGGATGCCTTTAGCTCCCAGATGTTAACACATTGTCTCCCAGATGCTACTAGTTGTCTTATTCATGAACTCAAGCTCAAATATAGGAGATAAAAGATGCAAATGGGAATCAATGTCATTTGCAGAGCAATATATGTAATGCTGGTGTCTCACATCTTTAGAAGGACTACAGTAAGAGGGATGAGATATATGCGGAGTATATTAATTAAGGTGTGGAATTATATGCTATCATGTACGATGTAGATGCTCATACAGAACATTTCAAAACTGTCACTGAGGAGGAGCTCTTAGAGGTTTTGAAATCTTCTAAGGGTGATAAGACCCCAGGGCTGGATGGGTGGACGATGGAACTATTCTCCCATTTCTTTATTTACTCAAACATGATATACTTGGCATGGTGGAGGAGTCAAAGAGAATGGGATATGTTCACCCGCATATAAATTCTCGCTCTGTAACATTATTTACAAGGTTATTTCCAAAATTATTGCGATTAAGATGAAGGGTAGCCTGTCCCATTTTATTATTCCTAAACTGTTCAGGTTTCTTCAAAATAAGAAAATACAAGATGTTTTTTCTACTACCCAGTAGGGCTTACATTCGATCCTCATCAAAAAGCAAAATGCTGGCATTACGAAGGTGGATTTACAAAAGGCATATGACTACCTTGATTGGGGATATCTCAGACTTGTCCTGCATAAAATTGGATTACAACTCAGGGTTGTGGAATGGATTATGGCCTACATCACAAATATAATTTTTTTCATAATAAATGGATGTCCCTCGATTTTTCTCAGGGTTGGATAGTGTCTTCAGTAGGGATGTTCACTTTAAACATTCCTTTTTATCTTGGTGATGAATGGATTGAGTTTACATATTAAAAAAACAGTGGCAGAGGGATAGTTCCTGGCTTTGCACATGGGAAATGATATTGATATTTCACATAACTTTTTTGTTGACGATGTACTTACTATGGGGGTGCTTAACCAATTTGCTTGGCTGATTTTATTTGAAATTTTTTCTAAATTTCCAAATGCTATTGGTCTATATATGAATCTCTAGAAGTCCATTTTATATAATGGCATATGTGATGTGGAGATTTTTGTTTGTATAAAAGGTCTATTCGGGGTAGCTATGGACCAAATGATGAATGGTATGAAATACCTGGCATACCATATTAAACCATGTGGTTGGAAGGTGACAGATTGGTTGTGGCTGGATAGATTCTTTAAAAGAATACCTGGATGGAAATTTAGATATTTCTCTTTAGGTGGATGCATCATCCTGGCACAAGATGTTATGATGAAGTTGGGAATTTATTGGGCTTACCTCGATCATCTCCATATAACTATTATAAATAGCCTCCTCCATCCTCTCCTCCATACCCCGCTCCTCCTCCTAATCCCCCTCCTCCTCCTTCTCCCCCCTCCTCTGCCTCCTTCCCCCCTTCCTCCTCCACCTCCTCCTCTCCCTCCTTTACCTCTACCTCCCTCCCTTCTCCTCCATCTCCTCCTCCTCTGCCTACGCCCCCTCCTCATCCTCCTCTTCCTCCTCCTTCGCCTTCGCCCACAACTCCTCCTCCGACTCTACCCCCCCTTCCTCCTCCACTCTTAACCCCTCCTCCCCTTCTCCTCCACCTCCGCTTACACCCACTACTCTTCCCACCCCATCTTCCTCCTCCTCCTCCTATGCCTCCTCATCTGCTCTCCCACCCCCTCCTACCCCCCCTCCACCTCCTCCTCCTCCGCATCCTCCTCCTCTACCTCATCTTCCTCCTCCACTCCCCTCTCCAACCCTCCACCCTCTACTTTCCCCCATCATTCCTTCTCCCCTCCCCGCCCTTTCCCACCTCAATCCCTCCTCCACCTCCCTCCACCTCCTCCTCCTCTTCCTTCTCTGCATCCTCTTCTTCCTCCTCCTCCTCCTCTTGCTCCTCTTCCTCCTCCTCCTCCTCTTGCTCCTCTTACTTCTCCTCCTCCTCCTCCTCCTCTACCTCATATTCCTCCTCCACCTCCCCCCTTTCCTCCTCCAGCCTTTCTCCCCTCCTTCCCCCCTCATCCTCCTCATCCTCCTCCAACTCCTCCTCTTCTTCCTCCTCCTCATCCTCCTCATCCACCGCATCCACCTCATCCTCCTCATCCACTGCATCCTCCTCCTCTCCTTACTCCTCCTCCTCCTCTTCTTCTTCCTCCTCCTCCTCCTTGTGCCCCCCCTTCCTCCTCCTCCTCCCCCACTCCTACCCCTCCACATCATCCTCCTCCTCCACCCCCACCCCTCCTCCTCCTCCTCCTTGTCCTTGTTATCGTCCTCGTCCGCCTTTACCTCCACCTCCTACTACTCCTACTCTTCCTCCTCCTCCTCCACCTCTACCCTTGCCTCCTCCACCTCCTCCTCCTCCTCCTTCTCCTCCACCTTTGCCCCCTCTTCCTCCTACTCCCCACTTGGTCCTCCTCTACATCTACCTCCCCTTATCCCTCCTCCTCCTCCTTCTCCTCCTCCTCTCCCTAACCCTCCCCATCCTCATCCTCCTCTACCTCCTCCTCCTCCTCCACCTCTACCTCCCCCCCTCTTCCTCCTTCTCCTCCTCCTACTCCTCCTCCTCTTTCTCTACCTCTGCCTTTGAATCCACCCCCTAGTACTCCTCCTCTTCTTCTTCCTCCTCCTCCTCCACCTCCTCCTTCATCCCCACTCCTCCATCTCCTCATCCCCTCCTCCTCCTCCTCCTCTACCTCTACCTCTGAATCCATCCCCTTGTCCTCCTCCTCTTCTTCTTCTTCCTACTCCTCCACTTCCTCCCCTCCTCGTCCTCAGTGTCCTCCTCGTACCATCCTCCTCCTCCTCCTCTACCTCTACCTCCCGTCCTCCTCCTCCTCTATCTCCTCCTCTCCCTTCTCGTCGTGTCTTCCCCTTCCTCCTTCTCCTCCTCCTCTTGTGCCACCGCATCCTCCTCTACCTCTGCTTCCTCCTCCTCCTCCTCCCCTCGTCCTCCTCCTTCTCCTCCTCTACCTCCACTTCCGACCCCTATACCTCCTTTCCCCCTCCTCCTCCTCGACGTCCTCCTCCTCTTCAATGTCCTCCTCCCCCTCACCTCCTCCTCAATGTCCTCCTCCTCCTCACCTCCTCCTCCTCCACCTCCTCAACGTCTGAACCCTCCCTCTCCTCTGCCTCCCCTCCTCCTCCTCCTCCTCTTCTTTCTCATCCTCCTCCTCTTCCTCCTCTAACTCTACCTCCTCCCCTCCCCCTCCTCCTCCTTCTCCACCTTCACCTCTGCCCCCTCCTCCTCTTGCGCCTGTGCCTCCTCCTTCTCCTTCTCTGCCTCATCCCATACACCTCTTCGTTGTCCTCCTCATCCCCCACTCCTACTCCTACCCCCCTCCTCCTCCTCCTCCTCTAGCTA
>APFE030286235.1:0-12362 GCA_000404065.3 Pinus taeda
TAATAAGTAAATTTGAGCATATTTCCTCAACATGGAATCCAATAGGAAGGATGATATGGGGTTCACTTGCAAGAAGGTATTCTTAAGACAAAGGAGAGAGTGAATGGTAAGTGATGTTGTTTCCATCAGGATATACTTCAAATGCTTACATACTCTACCCATCTCTGGATGTGAACCTTTAAATTTTAAGAGGAAACACATTCTCTTAATCATTAGACGAACCCACTGCACACTTATCACACCCATTGGAATGTCTATTTCAAAATAGGCCTTCCACAATTTTAATTTATTTATTAGTAATTATTAGGTGGATGGTAGGGATTTAACCTCCATGAATATGTTGAAATATTCATAGTAGTAATCATAAATCAAGGGTCAATATTTATCTCCAAGTTACCTATGATCTTTTAATTAATTTATCTCAAATTAATTAATTAAAAACATGTCATATCAACACATGTAATATTAGGCATGTGATATTGATATTCCATGTTATTGATCAATGATATTGTAAGAAGATTTATTTACACATTAAGATTTTTCATGGTAAAGTGGAAGTGAATCTTCGTGGTTAAGAATATTTTTACGTTCTTTATAAAATGTATATATGTTTAACTAATATATTAATTATTTTCTAATTAATAATAATAATATTTAAAATTCCCCTAGCAGTTTGGTATGTTGACCAACGAACGTTTTGTCAAGGCGTTTTTGTCGTTGCGTAGGTCACAGGTTCAATCCTAGCTTTACTCATGCTCTGTTCTTGGGGGGTGGATGGTTACACCTAAGGGTTATAGTGGCAGCTGATGGGTATAAACTATGTGTCATGCGAATATGAGAACCACTGTAGTTACTGATTCCTCCAAATACAAAAAGGATAAAAAAAATAAAATTATAATTTAGTTAATTTTTATGTTTTTTTTTTAATTAATTTGAGCAACATTGTGATGTATAATGAGGTAAGTTCTATATACTTATTATGAATTTAATTTATATTCTATTCTAATTATTGCTTCATATATATTTTAAAAACAAAGGATCTCTTAACACACAACTTATTTAAAGGATGGACATATATATATATATCATAATGATTCTTGGGCAAGCCGACTCAAAGAGGCCGCACACCCAAATTACTCTTATGATGGAGCCTAGCCCTAATGGACCCCAAGAGAATTGAATTCATAACTCATGATATTTTTTTTCCACAGAAAAACTCAAACCATCTATTAATAATAATAGTTAGTTACATAGAATATGCAAAGCATTACAGGAAGACTCATTATTTGCCATGAGATAGGGAAAAAGAAAGAAGTCTCGGCTAGTTGAAATAGAAGCCAACGCAAACACCCTCACCGGGAAGGCAAAGAACCAGCGTGACAAACCCATATGTATGTCAATTAAGCATTCAATTTGGGAAAATCGCGCACTGAAAATACCATCAGAGGCAAGACAAGAGACCCGTCTGGAAAAAACACACCTCCCTGGAGCCAACAGGAAGGCAGACAGGCGATGAAAATGTTGATGCAGAGTCAGAGAGTCCGCACATAAAAAGAGTATACAGCGTCCAAGAGAGAATCCTGCGTAGACACGACCAGGATTCTAGAGAAATAGGAAAGTGAAGTAGAAATCAGTTGGAAACGAGCCTCCTTTTACAAGGAAAGCAGCCCGAGAGACCTGAGGAGGAGCAGCGAACAGGAAAATAAAAACAAATGTAGCAATACAAATATTTACAGAGCACAGGAAACAGATTCTGAGAAATGTTAACTAAACGAAAGCGGGTTGTTCGAGAGGTCGAAACACCCCATTCTCTTCTTCCAAAATAGTCCACGACCCCATGTTTTGATCAACACCTTCTTTGGAGAGACGATCAGCTTCAGAATTTCTTTCCATGAAGATGTGGCTAAGGGAGATCTCTGAGAAAATATTTTTAAGTCGAGTAGCTTCTCTAAGCAAGGGAAGCAGGATGAAATTTATGCATAAATTCATACCTCATGATATAAGATACACTTTAATCTTATTTTCATACCAGTCGAACACAGGGTTATATTGATTTTTGCTTTTGGTAAAACAAATTGACTTCTATTAAAACCAAAAATTGCTATAAAATTTTAATAATGTTTTTCAAAAAATTATATTAAAACAAATATTTGAAAATAGAATTTTTTATTTTTTTACAAATGAAATTTCTAATTTTGATTGGTTGTTGAAAATTTTTATGTGGTTTAAAATAGATTTATCATAAAAAATAAATTTAAATAAAAAAACTAATAATTACACCTCACACAAATTTAACAGTTATCGTGTTGGTGAGAACAATTTCCATTTATACGGGTAGAATCTCCATATTAAAAATATCACCACTTCAATTTTATTCAAAGGTGGTGAATTTATGCCAGCCATGTGGAGGGGTTGTCGAATTCCCTTCGTTGCGTTATCTGCTTGCAAATGGGAGGAGGCCCAAACATCATGGGACATTTTCTATAGTGTGGGGTTCAAATCTCGTGGCTGTCAATAATAACTTGAACAAATGTCATGTTTGTGCCTCCATCATAGTCGGAGGAACATGTGGACAGAAAATTGCAATCATAGGAGAAGCAGTTAAGAACAAAGTTAACGCATGAGCGTTACGAGTAGATGCCAAAACATAGAAACACATAATACACAAGTTATTGTCATACAACATAACATTAAACCCATTACTTTTACAAAGGTCATCACCAACTCTTTCTAGCCATATGCTTATTATGTCCCTATTTTTTTAGGCATAGTCTAACTTATAGATGAAATGGCCTTTTTCACAACAATTTTCTGGTTAATTTTCACCAAAATCCAATATATATTTTTAAAAACTTGATTTTAATTTGTTTAATCTGCATATTTCGAGCACCCTAGGGGTTTTACAAGGTGATAAATCCATTTATGCATTCAAAAATGTATTTTAAGCAACAAAAGATCTTGAAATTGTATTTCAAGATTTTAGTAAATTCTGGTGAAAAAGGTTATTTTGTCTATAAGTTAGACTACACCATTTTTTTAAGCTTCAAGGTTAGAAAAACTTTTACAAAGCTCATCACCAACTATTTCTAGCGATATGATTATTATATCCCTATAATTTTAAGCTCCAAGGTTAAGAACACTTTTAAAAAGCTCATCACCAACTCTTTATAGCAATATGATTTGTATATCCCTATAATTATAAGATTGAAGGTTATTGCTTAGTTTTTATGTGATTTAATGGTTGAAATAAGTTGATATTGAAATCTTTAAAATATTATTTTAATTTTATTTTATAATATTTTTATATCAGCCAAAAATATTAGTTTATTATATTATATATATATCATTTTTTTTTGCATAAAAGACAAGTATTAAGTAGCAACATTACATATTACACTTGTTTAATTCAACTGTTTTCATGTCACTTAAAAGAGTTGAATTAAACAAATGTAATATGCAATGCTTCTACTTAATACTTGACTTTTATGCATAAAATACTGACAAGTATTAAGTAGTAGCATTACATATTACACTTGTTTAATTCAACTCTATTCAGGTCACTTAAAAGTCCCAACCGACTCGCACCACCTATTATTTCAACAATCTCTCCATATATGGATCAAAATGATAGTCTTAAAAAAAATGAATAAAGAGATCCCTGAGCATCGACGATTCTCCGCACTTTTATTTGATACGAATATTCAAATTCCTCGCTCCCCCTTCATGGCTTCTCATATTTTGATGCTTTAGGGGAGATCTCTCTTCATCCTATTTCTATGAGAAATTTAATTATTATAAAATTTGCTCTGCTTTTTACTTTAAACAGTGAGTAAAGCAACATTCTTTTTTTTTCTATTACTTTATCTTAATAAATTGTTATTTATTAAAATATAGGAAAATTTACCAAATAGATAAAACATTGAACAAATTGAGAAATCTAAACCTTGGATATTTTGATGAGCTTTCATAGGGAGATTTCATGTCATATGTAATAAAGGGTTTATTATTCTTCTAGCTAAAAAGGTGTATCTAATTTATTTAAATGGATGAATGAGGAATTTGAGGTGAGAAACATTATGTTTTCATCCTTGGTGGAGAACATAAGTGATACTAATTTTTCAAAAAGAAAAAACCAACAAACTGTTATTAAGAGTTGTTTATATATGTATAATAGTCAATATATATCCCAAATCTTTTTTCTAAATCATGGAATACCATAAATAAGATAGAAGGGTATGTAGGACCGCCCAATATCCTCGTAGGGAGCTTCATAAATGGCCCACCAAATAGGCAATCATTCATTACAAGGTTAGTAAATCCCATCATAAAACTAAAGAATAAAGGGCCCAAAGCCTGCAAACTAAAAAATTGTAGGAAGATGCTCTGATCAGCTTGGATGTGCGCTCGATGCTTTGATAGGCCTCATTACACATATACAAGCAAAAACATAAACAAATACAACCATTAGAATGCTCTGATAAACTTGGACACACCTCGAGATGCTCTGAAAAGCCCCATTACAAGCATATGCACAAAAAAAGTCCACCAGGGCTAAAACCTCCAAAAAGACTAGCCCAATAGGGCACGTAGGCTCGCCAACAAGTCCCATAGGGAGCACAAAATATGCCCCAAACAACGGACCGTAACACATTTAACTATGAATCTTACAACCCCAAAGTAGAACTTGAAAATGAAAGGTACAAGGCCCTTAGGCAGAACCCATCAAGGGTTTGAAATGATGTAGAGTCAAAACCCTGAGACAGTGCAAACACTGATTTAGAAGCCACAATTGAAACCTGAAAGTGAGCAGCACGTAAAACAAACCACAAAGCTTGAAGTAGACCTGCAGAGGCACCAATAACTAGAACCATGAACATGGCGGCAACTGGGGAAACCCAAGTTAGAGAACAAACCATGAGGCCTAGCGAGAAGATGACAACAACCCCTGACCCTAACGAAACACAATGGAAAACCAAGTCAAACGACTATGACGATAGAAACATAAGAATTCAGAACCCTAATCCCATAAAAACCTTGAAACACCCCACAAAAGCACTGCACAGAGAGTACTCACAACAAATAGATACACCCCCCAAGGAGGAAGAAATCCACTAATTTCTTGGATGAGGAGGCATGATCCAAGGGAGCCAAGGCAACTAGGGTTCCAACCGCCTTGCTAAGATAAATAATATTATTATGTTTTCATTTCATAGCCTTTCAACACATATAAAAGAATAATGAATCAACCAATTTATGGTTTGAAGGAAGAGATACTAGTGGATCTTGGAGAATGGTCTAAGAGAATGTTTACATCCACCTTTTTATTTTCACTGAAATTTAATTGCCATAAAAATGAATGTGCCAATGTTTTCCATTAAAATCTATGTGAATGAGTCCATAGCCTACTGAATAAAACCACACAATATATGTTGGTTTAGTTCCATGAGAGGAGTCTCCATTACCAAAGAGGCATATGCATCTCCATATCATACATTTACTGAGCTATATGATGCAATCCTGTTCCATGAACATTGTTTTGTGCCATATAAACTTATGTATTGCTTCTATTTCACTTCCCATTATCAACATGAAAACCCTTGTTTCTTCCTTCGATTCCCTTAAACTTTAAATGTAAATTCTAAGTTGAATACATCATGCTGCAATATATCTTTTGCAACATTATTTTCACATTATTTAAACCTCTATACAAATCCCTTAATCTCCTTAATCTCAAAGAACTCATTATTAGTCCCTGCCTGGGACTATTAGCGATTGATCGATCGTTGACAATCAATTAATGACCAAGTTTTTTTATGCTTTCCCAATTTTATCCAAAGTTTTCGATGGAATGACCAAGTTTTTTTATGCTTTCCCAATTTTATCCAAAGTTTTCGATGGAATGACCAAGTTTTTTTATGCTTTCCCAATTTTATCCAAAGTTTTCGATGGAAATTTAGCGTCCTAGATAATTTATCCAAAGTTTTCTTTTTTACCTCTTATTGGAAACTTCGCGCCTATCGAGGGAAAAATACACCTGCAACGCTTTTCTTATCCAAAGTTTGAATTACATTCGATTTGCATTTAGTGAAGTGAGTAGAATAAACATTATGTAAAATTTACAATTGAATTACATTCCATTTGCATTTAGTAAAGTGAATGGAATAAGCGTTATGTAAAATATAACATAATTATGTTGTAATGAGTAAAAAGTTAACTTTACTTTTAGCATTAATAAATATTAATTAATTTATATTATATGTATCTTTAAACAATTATTCTATAATCAATAGATATTTTATAGGTTGGAATATATATTATTCAATGAGTTTGTTTTAATAAACATTAATGCAATTTCACCTTAACTCTCAGAAAAATAAATACTATAGAGATGAAAATATACATCATTTTATGATATTATTTTAGTTTTTAAATATAAATGGTTTCATATATTTTTCTTTTGATTTTAAAATATGTTATATATGTTTTCTTTTATATACATTATATGTTTATTTTTTAACTCTATTTAGTATTGTTATATTAAGAGTATATTACTTTTATTAAAAAAAAAATATATTTCATCGTTAAAATTTAAATAATAAAATAACTTAATATTTAAAATGTATTAAATTTAATATAATTGTATATAAAAAAACTTATTAATGAACAGAATTTCTATTTTAATCACTTATGTTTAGAAATTTTTCAAAATTTAAACAATACTAATTAAAAAATTTAAAATAATAATGTTTTAATATATATAGAAAATATACCTATCATACTCTCTCCAGTCTCTAAACTTATTCCATTCCAATCCCTGGAAAGATGTATATACAATAATCTCTTCAATTTTTAATCTTGAGACTTTAAAAAAGAAAACTTAACCCCACATTAAAAAAATTCTTATATATATTTAAAAAATCGTAAAAATAAAATTATCAGTAAAAACAAATTACAGAAATAAAGTCAATTTTCCAGAACTATCATCATTCAGAAAAAAAACGTAACCCTAAATCAATTAAATGTATTGAAATAAAACTCAATAAAATTATAGAAATAAAATCCAAAATTTTATACATATTTTTTTGATCTTCATTAAACTTGAAATCCTCCAACATACACCCGTAGTTAAATAAATTATATATATTTTCACTTGTTTTCTACTGAAGTAAAAGTATATGAACCAGATTTGACGATTCAATCACCATCTGACTGCTGCGTTTACGCGGCCAATTAACTAAATACTCCACTGTGAATTAAAAGTGTAAAAATATGTTCATAGTTAGCCGCACCATACGAACTAAAGCAGCAATTTCAATTAATGGACCCTGCGGCATAAGAAAAAATAAATCTTTACCATGTCCTTTCTCTTATCGGTTTGTTTAGCAGATGCTAAAATTCGTTTATTATAATTGGTTCTTCTTTTCCCTGCACATGCAATTTATTAATAGCAATCCGAAGTTATATCGATCAGAATTTATAACTATCTTTTATATATTCTGCCTTTATGGTATTTTCGGGGGACAGCTTTTTTATTCAAAGTTTTGTAAATGAGTTTTTAACAAGTTTTTTATGCAAATTTTTTAAAATGGTGGTTAAGTAAGTGTTAAGTTTTTGCTCACTGTTCTCCGTGTCTTGCATGCAATGTCTTTTCTCTTGCAAGTGCGAGATGTTTGAAGTATGCAGAGGAGTCATAACATTCCATACCTTGGTTACACAGTTGAGGCTGCTGGCCTGCAGTATGAAGTTAAATATGCTACACCAGAGATAGAGCATGAATTTGTGACTTTAATCCGATACACTCCCGAAGCTCCATTCAGTCAAGCTACGTCTCTCTTCAACTGGAAATCTGGAATCATAGAGGTATCTGCTACTTCAAAATATTGTCTTTCCATGAGTTAGTTTCCTCGATGTGGTATCCATCCATCCCGAACATCGTTTTTTTTATTGTCCATCTGGCTATGGTACAAATTTAATTGCTCAGAGTTAGTAAAAAAATGGTTGTTGCTATACAGGTTGCTCAACAGGAGAGCATTCTGTTGGTAGTATTGATATCGACAATCATTTCAGCATCACTAACAAAACACTACGAGGGATTGAAATGCACTTCCATCTCTCAGGGCAGAGGCTAAGACGAAGGTCTTTGCTACAGGTTCGTAGAGCAAATGAAAACACATCACTGCAATAAAATGGATACAATAGAAAGATTTGACACACAAGCGTGAAAGCTCATCGTAGGCTAAGACGAAGGTCTTTGCTACAGGTTCGTAGAGCAAATGAAAACACATCACTGCAATAAAATGGATATAATAGAAAGATTTGACACACAAGCGTGAAAGCTCACCGTTTTTGGTTCTGTTGTTTTTAAAGGCAATGGTGAGGGCCTTGGTATCCATGTCAAAGGCACTAACGAGAAGATTAAAGTTGGCGGTAATCGGAGCAGAGGAGCAGAGCAGATATTATCGACCAGCTAGTTTGAGGAGCAGAGAGTGTCGCGCAGCAGGATCTGTGAAGGGGCTAACTTCAACTTTACCACTTGTAAGTTCCATTTTACAATGACCTAATTTTACTTTCCACGATTACAGCAGTGGTTTTTGTTCATGCCATTTCTTTGGTTTGGCTTCGGCCAATTTTTCTGCAACTAGTAGACACTTTTTCCATGAGCGCTACTGACTTCATTGCCCCAGGAAAGGGCCCTTGCCTTGAAGCCCCAACTGTATGCATCAAACTATAAGTGAAGTTTTTAGGGCTGCCTCTCGAGCTTTTTTTGAAGTGTTATGTACTCTAATCTACGGTTTAGTAGCAGCGGCAGTCGCGGTTGACCCATCATCAGAGGCCGAAGCATACCTTATACTAGTTCCTGAGCTCCCTGTTGCCAAAGCAAGCAGTACCATGCCATCTATATGCGAGCAGTCCCATGACTTTTTTTAGGCGGAGGCCTAGATTTCTTTAGGCGAAGGGTAGATTTCTTTAGCAAGGTGCCCGTTCCCAGCAAAGGAACAATAAGCGAAGAACCCAAGGCGTCGAGGCCATACAAATACCCCCTGCTGCCACCCCTTTCTCCTTGAAAAATAAACTTCATAAATTTTCCAACCTTAAATTATACATGCCATTTAGTCGAAGTTAATTATGGTTTTTTCCAACTATATGATCTACTCTTCTCATTTTGGTAAAACCGTTTTCGACATGTCTACAGGAAGGATCGAATGCGGAGAAAATAATTGAAGATGCTGTTTCGGAAGCCATCATAGCGGAAGAAGGTGTGGATAGTACATCTGCAAGAACTGTGTGTCGGCTTCGCATAAAAGGAATGACATGTAATTCTTGCTCTACCACTGAAATCTGCCTTGACAAGGGTTAAGGAGTGAATAAAGCTTCAGTCTCTCCCGCCACTGAAGAAGCAGAAATCAGATATGATCCTAACCAAATTAATTACTAGCAATTGATTAATGCAGTTGTTAACACTGGTTACGAAGCTACGTTGATTAGTACCAGAGAAGATAAGAATAAGGTTAATCTCAAACTGGAGAGAATCCCTTCTGAGGGGGAAATTAGAGTGATTCGGAATTCACTCCAAGCATTGCCAGGAGTAGAAGATACAGAAGTAGATGCACAACTAGAGAAAATAACTTTGTCATTTAACCCAGATTTGACTGGACCCAGAACCTTCATCGACGTGATTGAGGGCACATGTCCTGGACGCTGCAAGGCAACTTTATATCAGCCTGGAGGACTAGCAGGAGATGAGAGAAGTAGAGAGATTAAGCAGTACTATAAGACTTCCTCCAGGGAGAGACTGTAAAAAAACTATCGTTTGATTTAGGAATGCAGAGCTCTGTTTCACCAAAAGAGCAAATGCACGATAAAACTTAGTCCATGGGATTCGGTATCCCTAACCCTCACCTCAATGAACCCTGACCTTATTTAATAAGGTACAATCTTCATCGTTGAAATTAACAACTCATGTAAATGCCATGAGGTGGTAAGGAATCCAACCAAGTGTCAAGACCATCCATAGTAAAGATTCTACTTGTTGGAATACAATTTTTAGGTTTTTCGTGGTTTACATTCTTTTAATCTATTTCCTGTAAATTAATGAAGTTGAACTAAATTGCAGATTAATAAAACTTAACTACATTGTAAAAGCAAAGCAATGTCTGGACTGACTGTCATGCAGCTTTCACTTCAAACAAATTGCACAAAATTAATTTTTTGATAAAAGCTAAAACGATTATTAATGCAAACAAATATATATTCAAGAAATACAGTTTGTCTTTGCTTTTAAAATAGGTTACAATTTGTTAAACTTATTGTTTAATTTGCAAATATTAAATGTATTAGGAATTTTTTAGGGTGTTATATTTATTTATGTTTTAAAAAATATAATTTAAATATAAAAAAATTAAATCTTTTTATAAATTATATTACTAACTTTTATGGCTAAATCATTTTTTTATGCTATTAAGATTGAAAAGATAAAAAAAAAGTAAATCACAAAATAACACAAATAATTTATAATTAATCACACAAAAATTTACAATTACAATAAAGACTGGAATATTTAAACTTTTCCCTGCCAACAACTTACCCAAAATCATTTAACATACAACCAAAGACTAAATTCTGCTTTGATTAAAATAAAACTTAATTCAGTTACCTTCCTCTCTAATTTTAACCAGCTCTTCTGGTTGGAGTAATTAGCTATTTTAACCAAAATTTGCTGCTCTTGAAAATATAACAATTTATGATTGACATTCATTGATGTTTACGTGTGAGCATCATTGGAAGCCTTGGGGAAAATAATGCCAGAGACACCGTTTCAAATGTGGTGGTTCATAACTACGTATAAAAACATGGCAAGTAAACAGAATGTTAAAACCTAATTCTGGTTCACAATTACTTTATTTTATTCATTCAGGAGCTTTTGAATTCAGCGTTCTTGAATGATTTAAGAGTTACATCCAGTGGAAGAATTGATCATCCATGCAATCTCAAGACGTAATTTTGTTGTTACAGGAGGGTTCTGGATATGTCCAAAATATCAGTTATGAAAATGTGATAATGAACAATGTCTCCAATCCCATCATCATTGACCATTATTACTGTGTCCCTTCATAGGCATGCAGAAATCAAGTAAGTGGTATTTACGGGTACATTTAATTTGGGTACATTTAATTTTTCTTTATTTCTTTGATCATCATTTCACTTCAAAATTTTCTGGTGATCTTTAAATCTCAACGTTGTTGTGGTGTATATAGAGTTCTGCTGTGTATGTCAACAACGTCACCTACAAAGGTATCAGCCGCGCCACAAGAAATAAAACTCGCCTGCAGCATAACTATTCCATGTACAAATATTGTGATGGCACTTTCCTCTACTAAATTAAGTACTGCAAACTACTGAGAAGTAATATGTTAGGATACCAGGTAAACTTTATAAATACTATCAAACTATATGAAATTTAAAATGAATTTATATTGTTTGAAGATGGAATTATGGCATAGTGCTATACAAAATCTACTGATAACTAGCTATGATGAGAGCTTTGCTAATCAATGGAGTGTGCTCTATTAATTTCTAGCTCCGTACATTGCCCTAGGCACAACAGAGGTTTGTATTGCATTTGGTATTATTTTACCTATGTTTCTATTTATTGTTAACTGTACAATTTGCTTAAATTTTTTGCATGTTATTAAACAGATGTGATCCAATCTTATTGCCCCTTATTCAGAGATATGTCTCTTGCAATGGGCATGAGCCAGAACAACATCAGGTAATAACCATTTAAAACAATGGCTGGCTTGTTCTGAAACTGTTGCTTCTACACTTCTTTTCTACCTGTCTTGCTTATTCTCATTTTATGGCTTCCTTACAATAAGTTATACAACCAAAGTATTTGTTCTAACTGCACTTTGGTACTCTTGGATTGCTTTTCCTTTCTCCAATCCCGCATTTTCATATTTTTATCATAAATTAGATTTGGTATCTGTGGACAGCAGCAAGGTTGTCCTTATTTCAACATATTTTTAAATGTATCTCTGGACAGCAGCAAGGTTGTCCTTATTTCAACATATTTTTAAATGTATCTCTGGACAGCAGCAAGGTTGTCCTTATTTCAACATATTTTTAAATGTATCTCTGGACAGCAGCAAGGTTGTCCTTATTTCAACATATTTTTAAATGGTAACTCAAGAATATCTCTTACTCTTGGTTTAAACAATCAATTATCAGATGTCAGTCCTTATTTCAACATATTTTTAAATGTATATGTGGAAAGCAGCAAGGTTGTCCTTATTTCAACATATTTTTAAATGGTAACTCAAGAATATCTCTTACTCTTGGTTTAAACAATCAATTATCAGATG
>APFE030286250.1:0-44500 GCA_000404065.3 Pinus taeda
AAATTGGAGTATGTTCCTTCTAAGGAACAAGTTGCTGACATTTTCACCAAACCACTGCCTAGGGAAACTTTTGAATATCTCAGACAGAAGCTGGGAGTCGTGGATGTATCATCTTGCTGTTAACTTTTCAGAGAAAATTGGGTGTACGCATGTTGGATAAGGAGTATCTGCATACATATGCCAGTCGGTACAGAGACAATCGCGTATATGAAGGTTTGATGGATATCAGAAGGAGCAGGCTCTGGTTGAAGATATTTTGATAGGGGTCTGTCAGAGGCCATCCGGAACAGGTTCAGGGGGAGAAGATAATCTTCTAATTATGCATTGTTGGCATTAGTTTAGAAGCTTTTGGTTCTAGTTCATAGCTGTTGTTGATTTCAGGTAGAACAAAGGCAGAAGGTGAATCTTGGTTGCTGATCTGAATGATCATTGTCAGTTGCTGCTGCTATCAATTGTTGATGACATTTATAAGTCATGTTTTCAATATTCGTCTCTATGTCATGTATCTCTTTCTTATATGGTGTCAAGGTCATGTAACGGCCTATATTAGTTTCCCCACTATGCCTAGGATGAAGATGTAATGTATTTGGTCATCATATGTAAATTTCTGATGTATTCCACTCGGTTGGATGGATGATCCCCACTTGGTTGGGTGATGGATGTATGTACTAAGTCTTATGGTGATAGGAAGGTCTTGTATTGTTACACAAGTCTCGGTTCTTCTTCAAGAACATCCTTTTGCAGATCTTGCCTACAGTCAGGGGAGCATGGTCAGCACAACAGGACAGAAATTTCAGCATGTACTCAGGGGGAGCACAACCCTTTGCCCTTGATGACAAAGGGGGAGAATGATCTTGGATCTTGGTGTTGCCATCAAGTCCAAAGGGGGAGATTGTTGGCATTATGGCACAGGTTTGGAGCTATGGCACAGGTGTTGTCCTTGATGGCAACCCTCTTTGGTAACAGATCTCAGTTCAGGCTCTCAGAAAGTAGAAAAAGACATATACGCAGGTTCATCTAAACAAAGGCGCGTATACACGCGGGTTATACATTACAAAAGCGTGTATATGTTGGTGATCACTCTTTTGGTCCATGGCAGTTAGATCTTGGAACTTGAACCTATGTTTTGGACCATGGCATCTCGTCAATTGTGCCGATCCATTGTTTTTGGGTTCATGGTATTGAAATGTTATGGTTTTGGACCATGGTATTGGGGAAGGCCTAGGGCTATAAAAGAGGAAGGAGATCTTGTGACAAATCACCATCTGGATTATTATTGAAGATCTGAAAAGTGTTAGAGCTGGTATATTGGATGGTGATGCAGATCTGGATCTGGAGGAAGGAGGAACCTTAGCACAAAAGGAAGGATAAGGTCTATTCATGGGTCATAATCTCTAAGCCTAAATGATAGTATCTCTGTATGATTTTGATCTGCTTGATGTGGCGCTTATCTGATCTATAATCTGGGTTAATTAGTGATTGAATATCTGGAAGATCTGTACGCAGGTTCAGTAAAGCGAAGGCGCGTATACACGCAGTTTAAGGGAAGTAAAAGCACGTATACGCAGGTTGTTCCATACGCAGATGCGTATGCACGCAAGTTGCAGACTGTTGAAAATGCGTATATTCCTTAAGTTGTGATCTAGTCGTTTCTTCTTATTGCTGCTGTGTTTTGGGTTTTGTTTCTGCTGTGTGGTTTTTGGTACAGTTTTCTGTGTACAGCTGTCAGAGAAGTATCTACTTGTTTCAGATCTAGTTGGTGAAAAGGAGATTGGTTGATTCTTGATGATTGTTTGATGTTCATGGATCCAGTTTGAAAATTGATGAAAGTGGTCCCTGGAAGAAAGAGAAGGTTGTAGCCTTCTGTAGGCCAGCACCTACGTACTAGTATCTTGGCTAGTGCAAAAGCTAAAGGGGGTTGTTGCTCCCTTCCAGGAGAAACTGGAGAACGAGAGAGAGTTGTAGCTCTCTGCAGGTTGCAGCCTGCGTACTGGTAAAGGAGTGCACCAGTACATTGTAAACAGAAGTTTCTAATTTAAAGGAAGATAGAGACGAATTGCAGCAGGTGGTTTTCACCCACATTGGGTTTCCACCTTATATCTTGTGTTCTTGTGTCTGATTGTCTTTCTGCTCTGTTTTACTGTCTCTGGATACTGTTATTAGATTCTGCATCACTGACTAACAATCATCATCAGAAAGATTAAGTAAAATAAAAGCATGTTCTGTATACGCGGGTTTTCTTCTGCATAACGGCGTACATACACAGGTTTATTAAATTGAAGTAGCGTATATCAGTTGTTTTGAAAAAGAATAAGTATCCTGATAATACTGATTCACCCCCCCTCTCAGTATTATTTTCAACAGGGCCTGCATTATAAACTCATCTAACCCATTCATCTGGAGAAATCTCTCTTTTAGTGCTTGTTATATAGGAAAATGACCTCCTCATTAGCTCTGAGGGGAAATACATGATGACTGAAGCAATGACAAAGTTCACAAGCCCTGTTTCCAAACTAACGTTGCCTATACACTAACAACCTACTTTAGAAAGCTTCTCAACAAGACTAAGTGTGCGTTAGTGACCTAAGTAACTCTACTTGTTACCTCAGGAAGAGTGTTAGTGAACCCTAATGAGTTTCTAAGAGTCAAAGGAGCAGATTAACTAAGAAATATCCCTATATTCTCTCCTATATCAACTCATAAAAGCAAGGAAACATCAAGGTTCGACCTATTTGGGGAATCACTAATTCCTATTGGAGTATGAAAATGGAAAACAACTCAAAAGTATGGCAACATCATTTCTTTTAACTTAAGGAACTCATGAAGAAACTTGGCCACCCTATCCTCACATGTTATATATGCAGAGCTAGGGCTATTGTGAAAGAGGTCAGATCATTTGAAAGGATAGCTTATTTGATTGTCGAACAGAGTCTTAGACTTAAGCATAAGAAGTTGGTAAGAAGGGAGAGAGAGAGGAGCTGGAGGGGTAAGGGAAGGTTGATGCAACCGATGGTTGTAATCACTCTTTTGACATTAATAGTTGTATTTTCCACTCTGTGATGTTGGTAGTATAAATCGTTTATATGTTTATTCAATATCTTTTAGCATGAGTGGCTTAGTTATATGAAACTAGATGTCTTTTATATGTTTGTGCATTTATTATCAAGGTTTTATGTTGTGATTATTCTTGTCTTTTCTATGTGCAGGACTTGATCTGGAGCCAGCTTAGGGGACTTCCACCTAGCTGCATTGCGTACTTATATCAACCCCACTACTCAGTGCTCCCAACTATGGGCACGACTTTCTACTCTATCT
Organism: Pinus taeda; assembly: GCA_000404065.3. Classification (NCBI taxonomy): domain Eukaryota; kingdom Viridiplantae; phylum Streptophyta; class Pinopsida; order Pinales; family Pinaceae; genus Pinus; species Pinus taeda. Next base: position 3,316 of record APFE030286250.1, read on the forward strand.
AGAAGCCTCGCCATCCTCTCTAGGAATGGTCTTGGTTCAAACTCACGATGACCGGAGTGATCATGTGATCTACTATTTGTCAAAAGGCCTAGATGGGCCCAAACTCAGATATTCACATGTGGAAATCCTCTTCCGGATGAAGTTGTCTATCTTATTGACACTATTGACGCTTGGTATCGTGATATTCTTGTCTACCTCCAAGTGCAACAGTTCCACCCTGAGCTATCGTGAGCTATCGTCAGGTGACCATCATCACATCTCCCACCAAGCATGGCACTATTTAGTGCTTAACGATACGTTATATCATCGTGGTGTTGATACAGTTCTTCGACATTGCCTCACTCATGAAGAGTTGGAACACGTATTAAATGATTTCCATGCTGGGGCATGTGGCGGTCATCTTTTTGGTATATCTACTACTCAGAAAATTTTGTGCACAGGCTACTATTGGCCGACCTTGTTCAAAGATTGTATCAAGGCTATCTAGCAATTCCATCCTTGTCAAGTGTTTATGAAGAAAATGTGCACGCCTCCAGCCCTACTGCACCTAGATATCTCCGTCGACCCCTTTGCCAAATGGGGGATAGACTTTGTAACTTGCAACCCCATTTCCTCTACTAGACACAACCATATTATTGTAGTTGTGGACTATTTCATGAAATGGGCTGAGGCCATTCCCACCTTCTAGGTCGATGGAGAAACCGCGACATTATTCTTATTTAATCAAGTCATCTGTCACTTCGGTGTGCCCCGCATGATTGTTACAGACCACGGGTCTCATTTTCAGAATCACATGATGTCTAACTTAACATCACTGCTAGGTTTTCAACAGGATCAATCATCCTCCTACTACACCCAAGCTAATGTTCAAGTAGAGGTCGTCAATGGCGTCTTAAAATCCATGATCCGTAGGTTAGTAGGGAATCATAAAACCCACTGGCATCGAATGTTCTATCTGGTGCTATGGGCATACTAAACTTCAGTTAAGACTGCTACAGGCTTCACACCTTTTCAACTGGCTTATGGCTTGGAAGCAGTTTTACCAATCGAGTGTCAGAGTCCTTCCTTACAAATCGTTGTTGAACTCTTGCTCGACACTACTGCCGAAGAAGAGTGCATGCTATACCTAAATCAACTAGATGAAACCCGTTGAGATGCTGAATTGGCACTCGAAGCCCACAAGCATCGGGTCAAAGCCCAGTATCACAAGAAGGTCAAGCCTCATTCTTACCAAGAGGGAGATCTTGTTTTACTCTACGGTAAAAAACATGACCTCTTGGGGGCAAGAATGCTTCAAACCTTGTGGCTCGGTCCATATATCATCAAGAAAGCCCTCTCAAAAGGGGCATATGAACTTTAGGACTGGGAATGAGTCCCACTAGTTGAGCCCCGAAATGGGCTCTATCTGAAAAAAGTATTATATGTAATTTTATGTATTTATAAGTTTTGCTTCTTTTTTGATGTGACTGGATTTTTTGGTACTTACTGAAGTATTTGTCTCATACATATTTCTCATAATGCATATGCCTTCATTACCCTTAGCATACATAGGATACATGGATGGTTCCAGTCATCACGCACGGCACATTATATCACCTGCTTGGGTCATCTACACACCTGAGTCGGAACTATTTTGGTCCGGGGGAGTCTTTCTTGGTACTACCACCAAAAATATTGTTGAGTACATGTCCGTAATTTCACTTCTCACTGAAGCATTATCAAGGGACATATCCAATCTGGTGGTCAAGTTAGACTCTCAACTTGTTGCTATGCAGTTGACAAATCATTATCACGTCCGTAATCCAACCTTGTTACATCATTATTTAAGGGTGTGACTCTTGGAACATCAATTTTAAGTTATCACATATGAGCACATTCCTGGATAATTTAATAAAGTTGTTGATTCACTGGCAAACTATGTGTTAGATTGGCATTTGTCTCATTCACTGATACATTTATGAAAAGTAAATTGGGTGTTTTAAGTACAAAATGGCTACTAAGCCTAGCTACAAACACCTGATGGTTATGCCAAAGTGCCTGCTAATAGAGCCTACTTCTCATGAAATGATAACACTGCTCTAGCTATCCTCTGAAGTGGAACCAAAAACCGCTTAGGCACATCGACTGTGTGCCGCTGCATATGAGTGCGGATCTCCCTCATAGGAAGGGGGGGAACACCCATGCTCAAGCCCTCCATGTTCCTCAGAACCTTGCGAATACTATCAGCATCACCCCCCCCCCAAATCAGGTAGTTGGCCTCCCTACCTCACTTGGAGAGGTTCGCCTGCAAGTTGTACCGGTGCCACATCTGTGTCAAGCAAAAAGCTTCATGTCAGTACTTGTTCACCCATAAAATAAACAATAACATAACATAAATATTAAAAATCTTAAAAACACTTTAAGTACTCTCAAAATCATTCTTACCTTGAGGCCCCCAGTTTGTTCTAGTAGGCATAATCAAGTTAGGGTTGTTGGTGAAGTCCCTACCCTCATAAGCATAGTCGTCAATCATCACAATCTAGCCACTAAGCCATTCGAAGAAATCTTCTTCGAAAAAATGTTAGATAGGTACTCCTTCAATGCGGGGATCAAGTGATGCCCATTGCTCCTGAGTCGGCTCCCTCGGATCAAGTGATGCCCATTGCTCCTGAGTCGGCTCCCTCAGATCAAGGGGACCTAAGCTCATCCACAGGCGTATAACAAGTACCCTCTCAAGTATGAATGAGACAATGAGAGTGTCATACCCAAAACTCTATTGGGTTTGAGTCTTGCATGCAATCAATTCTGCCTTCAACTGGTGAAGCACTGCTTCGTACTAGTTGAACATCTAAGGCTGGACACAGTCAACTGCAAGTAATAGTTGGGCCTTTTTTGCATTGTGGATACTCTTTGACCTCGCCAAACGCACAATCAACCATAAAATGACCCTCAAAGATCTAGACCTAATCCTCTCTATGGGGAGTCTGTTGTTGACGAGTCCACTCTCAAGGATACAGTAAGCTAGAACCAACTCTAGGGTGGATCCAGGATCAGGCCTACCCCCGTTCAGATTTTCTCGTGCTCCTCTGCACGCTAAACTAGTCAAAAAGTATATATCATCACAGTCAATGGTGAAATCATGATCTCCAATCCTGAACACCTGCTCATATCCATCCCAGCATTGAATAATTCAATTCAATTGGTTCTCCTGACCTTTCATCAAGTCCAAATTAGCATACTTCATCAACCCACAACGCTGCAATGCAAGTATGAAAGCAGGATCATTTCGCATCCGCAATTCTTGTCGGTCATGGGTCCGTTCTCTCCATAGACTAGTCATAATGGCTCGAGACCTGCACAAAATAACCCAAAAATTAGTTAAAATGGGGAAAAAAGCTTCTGAAATCACTGCCTGGGGTTTTTGGGTGTGCCCTCATGCACTAATTCCCCCCATAGTGAGATATAGGGAGGATTAATGCCCTTAAGTAGGTCATAAAGGCGTAGTTAAAGAATTAGGGCTCCCCAGATCTGCAAAAATTTGCCCCAGAAACTGATAAAAAAGGTTAAATAATGCAATATTAAGTTTTGTCATCTACCTGGGACAATCGTCACGTCGAATGGTTGCCTGGATCTCCCACAATCGTCAGTGGAAAATATGCTCCTCTTTGGATCCAAAACACTCTCACAACTCTCAAATGATGCACATGGTGAAAGTGAAGCTCAAGAACTCCCTTATATTCATTTTGGAGACATGAATTATCTTAATTGAAGTCATTAAAGATGAAGTAGTCCATTCCCCATGATATTTATCATGCGCCATGACCCCATATTGACAAAAATTGCTCCTATTTTTTATGAAAGGACTTTCAGGATTAAATGGCAAAAATGACCATGTGCAATTCTCAATGAGTGCTTTTTTTTATGGGATGTTTTCTCACTCTTAAACTGAAAAATCCTCGAGTTTTTCATCGTTGGGCTCATTAAACACCTACAACGACAATCTGAGAAACTCTTTTTCGCTCTTTTTCTAGCTTACTAAATTGAGAAAGATTGATTGAGCATTCTTTTTAGGCACTTTTGTCTCACTCATAAAATTGAAAAAATCCCAAGTTCCTTCTTCAAGCTCGTTAAAACCTTATGAAGAAGATCTGAGCATTCTTTTTAGGTACTTTTCTCGCTCGTTAAACTAAAAAACCCCGAGTTTTCATCACCGGACTCGTTAAAAATCTACGGCAACAATACGAGCACTTTCGTTTTTGGGACTATTTCTTGCTCTTAAATCGAAAAATCCTCGAGTTTTTCCCTTCTACATGCTTGTTAAATCTACAGAGAAGGAATGAGTAGTTCTTTTTACCTCTTTTTCCTTGCTCACTAAATTGAAAAAGATACTTAGAGTTTTCTTCATTTGACTCGTTAAAATTCGATGAAGGTATTGAGTTTGTCTTCGTGTGACTCATTAAAATTTCACGAAAAATATCGAGTTTAGTCCGTCTCCTTATACTCGTAACAAAATGAGGTCAAAATCTATTAAGCATAGGTTTTTATCCAGACTGAGTAGATAACTCACGGAAAATTAATTGTTCCGAGTATACTATTAAACCTTTGTCGCACCCGGTTAACAACTATAACAAAGGGACCAACATGGAGTTGTTCTTTATGATCTTTTTAGACTCTCTAAATATAAAAATACCACTGAGTTATCTCATCTTGACTCATTAAATTACACAAATGTGAAAAAGAGTTGCTCTTTTTACGATCCTTTTCACACTCTTAAAACATGAAAAGATCGACGAGTTTTCCTGTTTGGACTCATTAAACTAATCAGATAGGGCATAGGGTCGCTCTTTTAGTGATCCCTTTCAGACTCTTAAAATATGAAAATATCGGTGACTTTACCCGTATGGACTCACTAAACTAATCAGATGGGAAAAGTGGAAAATACAATTGTGTTTAGTATTTTGAAATGAGTGTTTTGGTAGAAATCATTCCCTTGAACATGGCACTTTCTTAGATAATCCTTCCTTCTGACGGCCTCTTAATACGAACCTTACCATCCTATGAGTTTAGCCTATATACCTTGATGTTACTGCATCTCTGTATCCTAACACTCTTTGGTGTTCATGAGTCTAGTGTTTCCTAGTTAAAACCGTTGTTGTGCCTTATATTGTTCTAGGGAAAACCTTTATCTTTTGTTTCCTCCATCAAACCATCAAGCATATCCTTTCATCATGCGCTCTGTCATTTTGACCCAATGCTCAAATATTGCTCAAAAAAAAAATCATTCTTGTCCCGTTTCGTGTCGATTGATGTAGGACACATTATTGCCTACCTTTCGATATGTCTCTTCCTATCGACTTCAACACTCTATCTAGGAAAAAGACCCAGAAACACTTTAGTGCCTTGGAATTTGCAGACATAAGTGGCAGGTTACCTTGTGTTTGGTAAGGGGTTCTCATTATTGGCTCCTAGTTAAATGATTCTATGAGTGTTCGATAACAAAAACATTATTCACACTCGCTAGATTGTACTATGCATCTTGGAGACCATCACCATCATCGGTGGCCATCCTCGTGTCTGTTAATAATCTCCATTATTTACTGGTAATCAGGCGATTTCATGCATGTTCGACTTCAACACCTTTATTCACATGTATTGATCTATGTTGCTGCGATGAATTGGAAATCAAGACCTTGGGTAGAGGCTTGCATCACTCAGCCTTGTTTCCTCTCCCAAGTTGCGTATTGTTTTTTGGAGACAACTCATCAGAATGATCCTATTATGACACCGGATCCGCATTGTGCTTATTGGCGACCAGACTCATCATATCTCTTCATTAAGAAAATCACTTTGACATAGCTACTGAGTGTGGGACTTCCCGACTCAGGACATTATTTTAGTTGTTTTATATATGTGTTGTATCAGGTTTCTCGTACCACCTGAAGCTTCGATCCTCTCTCTCCTTTTTCAAAAAAAAGGACAGTTATGTACAAAGTATTTTGGCCATCACCACAACCTCTGATCTTAGACTTTAGGGGGCATCTGCTATACAAGAAAATGACCTCCTCATCATATAAGAGGGGAAAGACATGATGATTGAAGCAATGACGAAGTTCACAAGCCTTGTTGGCAAACTAACGATGCCTATACACTAGAAACCTGCTTTATAAAGCTTCTCAGTAAGCCTAAGGGTGCGTTAGTGACCCAAGTAACTCTACTTGTTACCTCAGGAAGAGCATTAGTGAACCCTAATGAGTTTCTAAGATTCAAAGGAGCACATTGACTAAGAAATATCCCTATATTCTCTCCTATATCAACTCATAAAAGCAAGGAAACATCAAGGTTTGACCTATTTGTGGAATTACTAATTCCTAATGGAGTACGAAAATGCGAAAGAGCTCAAAAGTATGGCAACATCTTTGCTTTTACCTTAAGGAACTCATGAAGAAAATTGGCAACCCTATCCTCACATGTTATATATGCAGAGCTAGGGCTATTGTTAAAGAGGTCAGATCATTTGAAAGGATAGCTTATTTTATTAACGAACAGAGTCTCAGACTTAAGCATAAGACGCTGTTAGGAAGGGGGAGAGAGAGAGAATCTGGAAGGCTAAGGGAAGGTTGATGCAACCGATGGTTGTAATAACTCTTTCGACATTAATATAGAACTGCAGTTGTATTTTCCACTCCATGATGTTGGTAGTATAACTCGTTTATATGTTTATTCAATATCTTTTAGCGTGAGTGGCTTAGTTATGTGCAACTATATGTCTTTTATATGTTTATACATTGATTATCAAGGTTTTATGTTGTGATTATGCTTGTCATTTCTATGTGAAGGACTTGATCTGGAGCCATCTCAGGGGACTTCTACCTAACTGCATTGCGCTCTCGAACAACTCCACATGAGGGCTCGAGGTAATGAATCCTTCTTGCTTTTATGGTTATTTTTTGAACATGGACATGCATGTATCTTTGTGACAACTACAGATAATCTTACTTTCTGCCAAGGATCCCAGGAAGATCCTTGAGGATTCCTTCATCATCCAAACACTTTGCATTAATCCCTATAGCAGCACCCTAGTGAGATCTAGATCTAATTGTGCTACCATTCTTAAGGTGTTGTATTCAAATTCAATGGACAATAGGGCTTTCTTCCCATAGACCAACTCATAAGGAGTGAATCCATTGGTGGTCTTCCAGGTGGTATTGTAGGCCCAAGTGGCCTCAACTAATCTATCTTCCCATTCCTTTCTGCTGCTGCAAATCACTTTGGTCAGAATGCCCTCCAGCACTCTATTGGTTACCTCCACTTGCCATTATCTTGTGGGTGGTAAGGTGTGGATGTTCTATGCTTAAACTTGTGCTAGTTTAACAAATTTTCAATCATGTGAGATGTAAATTGGTTTCCTTGATCAATGACCAGTTCTCTAGGGTACCCAAACTTATAAAATAAATTTTTCCTTAAGAACTCAACCACTTTCTCTTTTGTTTCTTCTTTGATGGCCTTGGCTTCAGTCCACTTGGTTAAATAGTCAGTGCACACAATGATGTATTGCTTTTGCGTGGATGGAGGGTCAATGGGTCCAATGAAAACCATGCCCCACTTGTCAAATGACTCGAAAGTCACTTGAGGTTGCATAGACATTTCATCCCTTGGGATTGGTTTCCCCATCCTTTGGCACCAATCACACTGACTAGTATACCTCCTCACATCCTGGTGAAGAGTGGGCCTATAATAGCCAGCTTGTAGCACCTTGAATGTTTTCCTTTTGGTTGCAAAGTGACCTCCACAAGGTCCATCATGACAAGCTAGAAGGATGTCAAAGACTTCCTCCTCCTTGACACATCTTATCATAATTTGATCTGGGCCTAGTTTGAAGAGGTTTCCCCAAATCCAAGTGAATGGGGTGCTCTAACTCACAATATTGCTTTTATCTTTGGAGGACAAATTCGGTGGAGACTGTGTAGACACCAAGTAATTTTCTATGTTAGAAAACCGTGGAGAGAGAACTGAAATGGCGAATAAGTGTTCATCCGGTAACTGATCATCAACCATTCCTTCCTCTCCTGCAAGAAAATTCAATCTGGATAAAAAATCTGCAACAACATTCTCCTTGCCAGGCTTATCAATAATAGTTAACTCAAACTATTGTAAAAAAAGTAACCATCTAATAATCTGGGCATTTGCATCAGGTTTATTCATCAAGTATTTAATTGGAGCATGGTCGGTATGTACAAATGTTTGGTAACATGTAATGTAATGCCTAAATTTTTTTAATGAATGCACAACCGCTAGGAGCTCCTTTTTAGTCATTGTATAGTTCACTTCGGCCTTTGACAGATTCTTACTGTTGAAGTAAATGAAATAAGGTAACGTGTCATCCATCTAGCCTAGAGCTGCTCCTATGGATAGGCATCATCATGTATATGGAAAGGAAGGGCCCAATTTGGGCATCAGAGAATAGGGGAAGTGGTCAACTCGTCCTTAAGAGTGTCCAAGGCCTATTGACAACTTTTTGACCATAAAAATTCAATATTTGGCCAATAACCCAAATAAAGGAGAAGCTAAATTGCTGAAGTCTTTTATAAATCTCCTATAGTATCCAACTAAACCTGAAAAACTTCTAATATCCCTCTGTTTTTGTAGAGATTGCGACCCTCTGGATGATGGCTATCTTATTTGGGTCCACCTGCAATCCTTTATGGGATATTTAGTGACCTAGAACATCCTTTCAGTCATCAAGAACACACATTTTTCGGGACTGAAGGACAGGTTCATTTCAATGCTTTTGTTCAGTACCTTACCCAAGTTGGACAAAGCCTCTTGGAAATCACACCCATAGGGTGTAAAATCATCCATATAAATTTCTACTACATCATCAACTAGCTTGACAAAGATACTCAGGACTGCACTCCGGAAAGTGGCAGGGACATTGCATAGCCCAAAAGGAAGGACCATATAATCGAAATTACCCCAAGGACAAGGGAAGGTGGTTTTATCCTGGTCTTCTGGGCTAATTTGGATTTTATTGTACTCGTTGAACCCATCTAGGAAAGAGAAAAACTTTTTCCCTACTAGACCATCTAGCACTTGGTCAATGAAAGGTAGAGGGAAATGGTCCTTCTTTGTTTCTCCATTTAACTCTATGTAATTGACACAAATCCTCCACTTTCCATTTTTCTTTGGAACCGACACCAAAGGAGATACCCACTCATTGTCCAAGATAGGTTAAATGAATCCTGCATCTAGCAACTTTTGCAGTTCTTCTTTGACTATATCCTTGAGAGCTAGATTAATTCTCCTTTGGGGTTGTCGGACTAGTTTTCACCCTTCTTTGATATGAATGTGGTGAGTACACACCGAGGGGTGCACTCCCTTCATTTCCTTGTAACTCCAAGCAAAGGCATCTAGATGTTCCTTGAGCATGTTGCACAACCTTTCTTCTTGGTGTACGAAAAGAGAGGGGTTGATTTTCAAAGTTCTTTCAGGGTCGAATTCTATTTTTTTGACATGGGTAGGTTTTGAATCAACTAAGCATAGATCAATATAATGGTTTCTCTTGGTTTTCTTTACTACTTCCTCTAAGGACAAGGTGATAGGAGTTGGACTTTGGATTATGTGTTCAATCAAATGATCTTCATCCAGCTGTCCTCCTCCCATGGCTGTTTCTAGGGTATAGATTTGGGCTGAGTAGATTTCATCTTCTTCCTCCTCCTATAGCTATAAATGTAAGTCATATTCTAGAGATGGCTGAGCAAGAGGGTACAAGACTATCTGCTTGGACAAATGCCCATTTTTGATAGTCATATTTCCAGCCCTACAGCTGATGTAGGCATCAACAGTGGTTAACCAAGGCCTCCCAAGTATGAGAGGATAACCGGTAATCTTGGCCTTAGGTTGGAGAACTAGGAAGTATACAGGGTACTCCCAAGAGTCAATGGAGACCATCACATCCTAAACAATCCCCGTTGGGGTTACTGTTGAACGGTCTGCAAGCTACAAGATTTTTGTTGTCTTTCTTAATGAACCCTAGAGATTGAGCTTGAGCATGGTTTCATTAGTCATTACGTTAATGGCAGCCCAAAGATCAATCAAATTATGTGGGACAAATGTTCAATTGATGTGCACATCTACTACAGGGCTTCCAGGTCCAAATACTTTGGGCAAATTACTTGCCTCAACATTAAGTAGGACAACTGTCCAATGTCATTAATGGTAGGGGTGTCACTTGTTTTCCTTCCTCGATGTTTGAAACACTTCTCTTTATTCAACTTGTTGTAGATAGGTACATCCTTGATGGCTTGGAGAAGTTGAATTTTGAGACATAGATTTTTCAATTCACCCAGAAGTTCGTTCTCTTCTGGGGTAGGTTCGACTAGATGAGTTAATATTTCAGGAAAGGGTGGTGGATTCACTCTAGGCATGCTTTTCTCTTTTTCCTCCTCACTTTCCCTAGGTGGAAGTGGAGGTTGGTTGTCCGGGAGTAATCTCCCAGATATTAGGTTGATTTCCTCAATCTCCACAACATAAGTAGGATAGGATTTCTATCCACTGTACACTTGTTGTACCTTTCTATTGTTCGGGTTCGGATTTGGCTAGGGTGGCATATGAGGTTGTTTAGGTGGAGCACGGTGTAAAATCTATGGCTGAGTAGGAGGTCAAGGCAATAAAGCTAGAGCATTGTTGTATGGGTGGCTCCACCCCTGGCATGGTTCATTCCATTGAGGCTGTAGTGGAGTATATGGTTGAAATGACTGGCTGGCCAGATGGGAATGGTACTAAGGTGCAAAAGACCAAGGAGGAGGTGTAGACTTGAGCAGGCCCCCCAAGAGGGAATGGATGTGCTTTGGTTAGGGTTGTAATATGCATGGGATAACCCTTGCATGCCCTGCTGGTATGGCCGAGGCCCATGAGGTCTCCTTTGATTTATGTAGCAGAGTTGTTTGGTCACCCCTTCAGTTCCCTAAAACATAAATTTTACTGTAGGTAGAGAAGGGAAATTATCTGTGGAGTGGTTTTCTTCACAGACCAAGCATATTTCAATCAAGTTTAAAGGATATTAATTCCTAGGGTGCCTCCTTGTGCATCTAAGGTAGAAGATGGCTAATTCTCTCTCTGCTTCCTCCTGCTTTCTCTTGATGTGTATAGCGTCCATGGAATTTATGGTTTTTTGCTACCTAGGCCAGCATTTTATCAGTTACATATAAATTTTTTGGATTCAAATGCATTAAGTAAGATTTTCATCTATGACCGTTTCCATGAGAGGTAGTCGTAACTGACTAATTTCTCATGATTTTTGAATAATCCACTTAGCACTCATTGCATCGGGTGATTCAATACTTAAATTTAACAGTTTTCAAGAATAGGATTCAATTGTCATTTCTGATATATTTATCCTTGTATTAGATCTCATAATGTTCCACATTATTCTGCAAGTTTTTCCATGCATGAAGCAGGCAACTAGATAATGAAATTTGGTTTTCTTAGTTGATTGGAAATCTTTCTTGTTTGACATGATGATTCATGGATAAATGCCAGTGATTGATGCAGTGTAGTAGTTTTAGCAGTACAGAGAGATCTTATGACCAACAACCCCATCCTAACCTCATCCATCAATTATTATTACTTTTTCCACTAAGTCCCTCACCAAATTCATCATTCCATAAGAACACTTCTCCAAGTTTATCGAGAAAATCCAATCATCTCAGAAACTATGAGCTATGAAGGAGTCCTAGCCACTCCCTTGCCTCATTTCTCCCACCATTCACCTTCCCTAAGCCCTACACCACCTTCCAAATCACTCCTATTTCTCTGGGTCAGATCTTATAGGAATATAGGGGATCCTCTAGGAGCATTATGACATCATGTAGGAAGCATTATGACATCCTGTAGGACGACTTGTAGTGGCCTGTTTTGAGGTTGAATTGTGGAAAAAGCACCTAGGAAGATAGGAGAAGACCCCTAATTTCCTCCCAATCCATATGACCTTTCACCACCATCCGTAATCCACTTGCCACATCACCAAGAGGATTTAGCATTCACATTTTTCACACAAAAAAGACATAAAGGAAAAAAGAGTTATTGTTTTCATTTAAATGAACAATAAAAGAAAGATTGGTTGCTTTAGATTGCATGCTTAGGATAGTAGGATTACACACATGTTAACTTAGAATTCTTTTGAAGAAAATCCTTGTAGTAGTTAGTTAGATGAACGGTGTGTTTAAGCATTTGATTTCAGTCTTTCCTTACTATAGTAGACAAGATTTCAGTTAGTGCAAATTCCCTTTTTGTCATTGGTAATCAAGCTTCTTCTGAATCAATAGAAGGTTTGTTTGAGAAATCATTGTGTTCCATCGCTAGCTCAGTAGTGACAAAGAGTGGACCCATCGCATATGCTTATGTATATAGCACTGTCACCGCCCAGTTTGTACGAACCCTGGGCTAATAAAGTCAAGGTGGTATCCCGAGGAGTTGCAACATTCTTGCTACAATACTAGTGCTCATCACTTTTTTGCATCGTTTCTGGGTAGGAGTGATAATAAGAGTCATTTCGAAGGTGGTGTAGGGCTTAGGGAAGGTGAATGGTGGGAGAAATGAGGCAAGGAAGTGGCTAGGTCTCCTTCAGAGCTCAAAACAGAGTTTGTGAGATGGTTGGATTTGCTCAACAAACTTGGAGAAGTTTTCTTATGGAATGATGAATTTGGTGAGGAACTTAGTGGAAAAAGTGATAATCATGGATGGATGAGGTTAGGTTGGGGTTGCTGGTCATGAGATCTCTTTGCGCTGCTGAAGATCCTGCACTGCATCAATCACTGGAATTTACCCATGAATCATGTCAAATAAGAAATATTTCCAATCAAATAAGAAAACATAATTTCATTATCTAGTTGCCTATTTCATGCATGGAAAAAATTGTAGAATAATGTGAAACACTATGAGATCTAATACAAGGCTGAAGATATCAGAAATGACAATTGAATCCTATTCTTGAAAACTTATAAAATGTTGGCCTATGTAGCAAAAAACCCTAAATTCCATAAGAAATCATAATTCTGTCCTTTTGGGGTTGCATAGGAGTTCTTTCCTCAAACCATGGGTCCCTGAAGGGAGGAGTGAGGCCAAAGCTACCTACTATCAACTTTTTGATATTACCTTTATCTTCTTAAGGTACTATTAAATCATTGCACAAATAGAAGCAAACTAATCACATCCACAACTAAGAGCACTAAGAGGTGTTTTGGGTAATTTATGGACCTTAATAACACCTCCAAGCTTATTTAAATCAACTCTTCTCATAATTCCCTTACATATTTTGATTATATTTTGCTTAATGAGATGAGTAAAAGTGAGATGTTATGTCTAGTTGAACTAATGTGCATTGATTGCAGGTTTTTTGAGAGAAAATCATGGCCATTTTGGATAATTAAGGGCAAAAAACTCGAATGAGACAAGGAGGAGAAATTGTAGGAGAATAGATCCTACTCATTTGATCCTCACACATTTGAATATTCCTCCCATCAAAATCAACACTAGCTCGGAGTTGCAAGAAGCCGAGTCATGAAGATAAAAGGGAAGTCGAGTTAGTGACAATTAAAGATTCAGTTCACCTTGATTTTGGGATCCGAGCCTCCTTATATTTAAGGAAGTCATTTGATACTTCAGTTGTATAAATAAAGAGGCCTAGAGCCTCATTAGGATTCAAATTTTTTATGTAAGAGCACTAAGCATTTTCGAGTTCAAGACTTGTGGAAGACATTGTTATGTAATTTTCTGATATGATAATGAGAATGATCATTTTGTTGATCCAAAACTGAGTTGAATCAGAGGGTTGAAGCTCTTGGGTTAGAGCCCAACCCTAGCAGCAAAGGCTCCTCTTCTTGTTTTGTAAGATTAGTTGATTTAATATATTATTGGTTGAATTGGTTTTAACATTATTTCATTGCAAGTAGTTGTGGATGTAATTAGTTTGCTTCCATTTGTGCATTTCTTTAGTAGTAGCTTAGAAGGATAAAGGAATACCAAAAAATTTTTAGTAGGTGGATTTGGCCTCACTCCTCCCTTCAGGGAGCATGATTGGAGGAAAGAACTCCTATGAAACCCCAAAAAGATAAAATTCTGATTTCTCAGGGAATTTAGGGTTTTCTGCTACTTAGGCCAGCATTTTACCAGTTTTCAAGAATAGGATTCAATTATCATTTCTGATATCTTGAGCCTTGTATTAGATATCATAGTGTTTCACATTATTCTATAGGTGTCTCCATGCATGAACTAGGCAACTAGGTGATGAAATTTTGTCTTCTTTAGTTTATTGAAAATCTTTCTTGATTGACATGATTTATTGATAAATTCCAATGATTGATGCAGTGCAGGAGGATTTCATGACCAAAAACCCCATCCTAACCTCATCCATCCATGATTATTACTTTTTCCACTAAGTCCCTCACCAAATTCATCATTCCATAAGAACACTTCTCCAAGTTTGTTGACAAAATCCAACCATCTCACAAACTCTCTTTTGAGCTCTAAAGGAGTCCTAGCCACTCCCTTCCCTCATTTCTCCCACCATTCACCTTCCATAAGCCCTAAACCACCTTCTAAATCACTCCTATTTCTCTTTTCCGGATCCTACAGGAGCATTAGGACATCCTGCAGGAGGCATTAGGACATCATGTAGGATGACCTGTAGTGGCCTATTTTGAGGCTTAATTGTGGAAAAAGCATATAGGAAGATAGGAGAAGGCCCCTACTTGAATCTTAAGCCATTTGACCTTCCAACACCATCTCCAAATCACCTGCCACATCACCAAAAGGATTTAGCTTTCACATTTTCACACAAAAAAAGCCAAAAAGGAAAAAAGAGTTATTGTGTTCATTTACATGCATAGTAGTAGAATGTTTGGTTATTTCAGATTGCATGCCTAGGACAGTAGGATTACACACATGTTAACTCAGTATTATTTCAAAGAAAATCCTATTAGCAGTTATTTAGATGAATGGTGTGTTCAAGCATTTGATTTTAGTGTTTCCTTACTAGAGTAGATCAGATTTTAGCTAGTGCAAATTCCCTTTTTCTCATTGGTAGCAGGCTTCTTTTGAATAAATAGAAGGTTGGTTTGAGAAACCATAATTATATATCTCCAGCTCAGCGGTGAAAAAGAGTGGACCCATTGCATATTCTTGTGTATACAACACTGTCACCTCCAAGTTTGTATGAAACCCAAGTTGATAAATTAAAGTTCGTAGCCCTAGGAGTTGCAGCGTTCTTGCTGCAATACTGGTGCTCATCACTTTTTGGCACTGTTTCCAGGGAGGTGTCTAAGTAAGATGTGATTTCTTCTTTCTTTCTTCCATTTCTTATCTCTTACATTTTTTTATTAGCTTCATTTCTGCAAAAGTAATTGTAAGTCAGTTTTCTTTCTTTTCCATTCTACAAGTAATATTTCATTCAACAATTAGTTTCCATTCAGTTTGTGATTTAAATTCTACAATTAGTCTCAAAGATGGAGAAAACCACAAAACAAAACAATAATACTTCTTTTATGCCTTGTAGGAATAGTGATAACTTGGGAAAATTTCTACCAAATACCCCCATCACTTCAAACAACCAACCTTCCCTCTTCTTTAGTAGTTGTGAATTGGAGGACCCCTTAGGTGAACAACCATAAATTTTTGAAGAGCCTACATGGGGAGAAGAAGAAGGAGAACCCATTCCAACTAACCTAATGGCTGAAAATAGAAATGACAGAGGAGATAAAGAAAGAATTCAGGGTGTGTTTCCCATCATAGAAACTAATGGGGATACCAAGATGGAAAACATAAGCCCCTCTACTCTTCCTCATTTCCATGGTCTGACCTCAGAAGATCCAGACACTTTCTTGTTCGAGTTCGCTGTCATGTGCAAAACTTATAATTACACCACTGACGAGCAGAAGTTTAAACTATTCCCATCCACTCTCAAGGATGTAACTCTGTGCTGGTCCATGGGTTTACCCAGGGATAACATCACAACCTAGGCTCAGATGCAACAAGCCTTCAACAACAAGTATCGAGACTACTACAGGTCTAAAGACACTAAAGAGGAAATTTTTAGGATGACCTTGGGGCGTGATGAATCCCTAGAGTATCATGAAGAAATATTCTAGCTTAGCTACAAAAGGGCCAGGTACACACTTGATCCTGAATCACAGAAGCTAGTCCTGCTCCAAGGGGTAAGGGAAGATCTTCTAGACACCTTAAACCTGCTTGCAGGAGGGAACATCTACCAGCTACCCTGAAGATATCAAGATTGTCTTTAGGAACCATTATAGGGAAGTGAGGAAAAAGGGTAGGGGTAGTCAACCAATGGCCAGCTCATCCTCTTCAAACACATCCATAAAAGGTGAAATTGGAAATATGCTGGAAGATTTCAAGAGTGAAATGCTGCAAACCCTTGCCCTACATATGGAAATTATGCACATCAAGAGAAAGCAGAGAGAGCATTACCCATCTTCTGCCCTAGATGCACAAGAAGGCACCCTAGGAATGAATTTCCATTAAACCTAATCGAAATATGCTCAGTCTGCAAAGAAAAACACTCCACAAATAACTTCTTTTCTCTACTTAGACTAAAGGTTGTGTATCAGGGAACTGAAGGGGTGATTGAACAACTCCGCTACATAAATTAAAGGAGACCTCATGGGCCTCGATCATACTAGTAGGGAATGCAAGGGTCATCCCATGCATATTACAACCCTAACCAGAACACATCCATTCCCTCTTAGGGGCTCCCTGCTCATCCTTCCTAGTCTACACCTCCTCCTTGGTCTTTTGCACCTCAGTAACATTCCTAGCTGACCAGCCAGTCATTTTGTTACACAGTAATTTGTCACTGTCCTCATCTCAATCCCCCTGCTGTGTCATGTATCAAATAAACATGTGCATATCTTCCCTCTCATGTAATAAGATTAAGAAAATGCTCTCTAATGCTGTAAGTTGACCCTAATTCCCTAAGTTTCTGCCTCATCGTGAGTAAGCCTTTAATATATGCAACGATCCCGTGTCATAAAGAGTGTCATCGCGACACCATCGCAGGTGTACACCTATTTCCCGTAACGGTCGAATTTTAGGGCCTGGTGCGAGGATCTTAGCTATTTATCACGACAATTTGTCTGCATGCATTGCCTCCTTGCAATGCCGTCATTGAGACTTAGTTCATGGCTAGCAACGATCCTGATTGGGCGAATTTGTTCAAACAATCGACCTTCTGGATGTCTCTAGAGTTGGTTGTTGATTTAGTTTGGGTCACCTTTCCTCCTCTAGGATGGTGGTTCCACCTTTTGTGCAACCTTCCTTCAGGATAAGCTCCCTCTCCCTCATTTCATGGAGACTCCTTCTCCTATAAAATCATCACCATTGCTATGATCTGTTAGTTCTTTGTTTGGACAGTGCTACTAGTTCTTTTGAGCTTTGTAGATAGCTTTGGTGTGAGTGTGACAAGTGTGGGATTGCTAATAGTTTGATAGGAGGTTGTGGAGTGACTTAACTTTTTATTAAAGCTTGTGAGTGAGAGAGAGATATTGTCTATTTGGGAGACCCATTCTTGAGAGTGAATGCTTGAAGAAACATACTGGCTGGACCCTCTGAGAAGGCTTGTGATGTCAAGACTTGGTTGTAAGCTTTGCTCTTGATTCATTTTAATACAATCAATGATGATTTCGTATATCTTGTGTACAATTTACTTGATAGCTTATGATTTCTTGACTTTATAAGTAAATAGATCATTGTTGTTCTTGATTACGTGCTCTGTTGTTTTCTTGTGGTGTTTCAGGTTGATTGCTCATTGAGGAGAAAGAAATGGAAGCTGGAGCAGCACAACAGAATGTCATTAACCACCAGTTTGAGGTAGGCCTCCAACGATGACTATTTAACGGAATCGGTTGTTGTGTTGTCTTTGTTGTGACTAGACCCACTCTAGGGCTAGAGGGGTTGCCTTTGTCCGTAGAGGGAACACTTTCCTAGTTCACACATTTCAACCATATACTCTTCCACAGCCTCAGTGGAATGCACTACCCCAGGGGTGGAGCCCCCCATACAACAATGCTCTAGATTTATTTCCTTCACATCCTACTCAACCACAAATTTTACACCCTGCTCCGTCTAAACAACCTCAGATGTCTGCCCAACCAAATCCGAACCCAAACAATAGACAACTACAACAAGTGTACAGTGGAGAGACATCTTATCCTGCTTATGTTGTGGAGATTTAGGAAATCAACCTAAGATCTGGGAGAATACTCCCAAACAATGAACCTCCACTTCCACCTAGGGATAGTGAGGAGGAAAAGGAGGAAATCATGCCTAGAGTGAATCCACCAACCTTTCCTGAAAGATTAACTCATCCAGTCCAATGTACCCCAAAAGAGAATGAACTGCTAGTTGAATTGAAAAATCTATGTGTCGAAATTCCACTTCTCCAAGTCATCAAGGGTGTACCTATTTACAACAAGTTCATTAAAGAGAAGTGTTTCAAACATCTTGGGAGGTGAAAAAGAGACACCCCTACCATTAATGTCATTGGACAATTTTCCGACTTAATGTTGGGGCAGGTAATATTCCCAAAGTATTTAGACCCTGGAAGCGCCGTAGTAGATGTGCACATCAATGGTACCATTGACCCACACACTTTGATTAATCTTGGGTCTTCCATTAATGTAATGACTAAGGACACCATGCTCAAGCTCAATCTCCAGGGTTCATTAAGAAAGACCACAACAGTCTTTTTTCTTGCAGATTGTTCCATAGTAACCCCTGAGGAGATTGTTTAGGATGTGATGGTCTCCATTGACTCTTGGGAGTACCCTACAGACTTCCTAGTACCCTCCTGCTCAACCATTTCTAGAACATGACTTACCTTTATGTATAGAGGAGGAGGAAGAAGATGAAATCTACTAAGCACAACTCTATACCTTAGAAACAACCATGGGAGGAGGACAACCAAATGAATATGATTTGATTGAACACATACTCCAAAGTCCAACTCCCAACACCTTTTTCTTAGAGGAAGTAGTAAATGAAACCAAGATAAACCATCAGATTGATCTATTCTTAGCTGATTCAAACCCTACGCGTGTCAAAATAATAGAATTCGGACCTGAAACAACTTTGAAAATCAACCCCTCTTTCTGTACACCAAGAAGGAAGGTTGTGCAACATGCTAAGGGAACATCTAGATTCCTTTTCTTGGAGTTACAAGGAAATGAATGGAGTGCAACCCTCAGTGTGTACTCACCAAATTTATATCAAAGAAGGGTGCAAACCAGTCTAACAACCCTAAAGGAGAATGAATCCAACTCTCAAGGATATAGTCAAAGAAGAACTGCAAAAGTTTCTAGATGCAGGATTTATTTACCCTATCTCAGACAGTGAGTGGGTTTCTCCTATGGTGTTGGTTCCAAAGAAAAATGGGAAGTGGAGGATTTGTGTCGGTTACATAGAGTTAAACAAATCAACAAAGAAGGACCATTTCCCTCTACCTTTCATTGACCAAGTGTTAGATGGTTTGGCAGGGAATTTTTTTTCTCTTTCCTAGATGGGTTCAAGGGGTACAATCAAATCCAAATTAGACTAGAAGACAAGGATAAAACCGCCTTCACTTGTCCTTGGGGTACTTTCTCTTATAGGGTGCTTCCTTTTGGCCTATGCAATTCCCCTGCTGCTTTCCATAGGGCAGTCTTGAGTATCTTTGTTGAGCTAGTCGATGATGCAATAGAAATTTATATGGATAATTTTACACCCTATGGGTGTGATTTCCAGGAGGCTCTGTCCAACTTGGGTAAGGTGCTAAACAAATGCATTGAAATGAACTTGTCCCTCAGTCCTGAAAAATGTGAGTTCTTGATGACAGCAAGGATTGTTCTAGGTCACTCAATATCCTAGAAAGGACTGCAGGTGGACCCAAATAAGATAGCCATCATCAAGAGGGTCCCACCTCCGCAAAAACATAGGGATGTTAGAACCCTTTTAGGTTTAGCTGGATACTATAGGAGATTTATAAAAGACTTCAGCAAGTTAGCTTATTTCTGTATTCAAGCTTCTATGATCCATAATGAATTAAACAAATTCTTTTGATAGAAATCACATGAGAGAATTTTTTGGCCAACGCGTTTCGAACCAACAAGTGTGGTTCATCATCAGGACTAGATGAAGAGGCAAACCATGGAAAAGGCTTAAATAGAGAGAAATGTACAACAATAATTTCAAGTAACGGCTATATTTGAAAAATAATGTTTAAATATAACTTCTCCTTTATTTGGATTATTGGCCAAAGACTCAGAATTTTTATTGTCAAAAATCTAACAAGAGGCCTTCAACACCCTAAAGGACAAGTTGACCACTACCCCTATTCTCCAAGGCCCAAATTGGGCCATTTCTTTCCATATACATGTTGATGCCTCTCACAAAGACATAGGAGCAACTTTAGGCCAAATAGATGACAATTTACCTTATGCCATTTACTTCATCTATAAGAATCTGTCAAAGGCCAAACTGAACTAGACAATGATTGAAAAGGAGCTCCTAGTTGTTGTTCATTCATTGAACAAATTTAGGCATTACGTTATAGGTTACCAAATATTTGTACATATTGACCATGCTGCAATTAAATACTTGATGAATAAACCTAATGTAAATGCCCAGATTATTAGGTGCTTACTTTTATTACAACACACATTTGATCTAACTATTATTGATAAGCCTGGCAAGGAGAATGCTGTTGCAATTTTTTTATCCAAATTGACTTTTCCTGTAGGGGAGGAAGGAATGGTTGATCACTAGTTACCAGATGAATACTTATTTTCCATTTTAGTTCTCTCTTCATGGTTTGGTGACATAGAAAATTACTTGGTGTGTGCGCGGTTTCCACCGAATTTTTCCTCTAAATAGAAAAGCAATATTGTGAGGAAAAGCACCCCATTAACTTGGATTGGGAGCAACCTCTTCAAACTAGGCTCCGATCAAATTCTGAGAAGATGTGTCAGGGAGGAGGAAGTCTTTGATATCCTTCTGACTTGTCATGATGGGCCTTGTGGAGGTCACTTTGCAGCCAAAAGGACTGCATTCAATGTGCTACAGGTTGGTTATTACTGGCCCACTCTTCACTAGGATGTGAGGAGGTATACTAGCCAGTGTGATTGGTGCCAAAGGATGGGGAAACCTACCCCAAGGGATGAAATGCCTCTACAATCTCAAGTGACTTTCGAGCCATTTGACAAGTGGGGCATGGATTTCATTGGACCCATTGACCCTCCATCCAGGAAGAAGCAGTACATCATTGTGTGCATTGACTATTTAACCAAGTGGGCTGAATCCAAGGCCATCAAAGCAACAACGAAGGAGGAAGTGGCTAAGTTCTTAAGGGAAAATGTATTTTATAAGTTTGGGTACCCTAAAGAATTGATCACTAATCAAGGCAGCGAGTTTACATCTCACATGATTTAAAATTTGTTAAGCAAGCACAAGATCAAGCATAGAACATCCACTCCTTACCACCCACAAGCTAATTTGAAAGTGGGGTTAACCAACAGAGCGCTAGAGGGCATTCTAACCAAAGTGATTAGCAACAATAGAAAGGATTGGGCAGATATATTAGTTGAGGTCGCTCTAGCCTACAATACCACCTGGAAGACCACCACTGGATTCACTCCTTATGAGTTGGTCTATGGGAAGAAGGTTCCATTGTCCATTTAATTTGAATACAACACCTTAAGAATGGCAGCACAATTAGGTCTAGATATCATGAGGGTGAAACAAGAGAGATTGCTCCAGCTAAATGGATTAGATGAGTTTAGAATATAGGCCCTCTTGCACACAGAGGTGATTCAAGTTCAAAGGAATATCTGGCATGACAAGAACATAAAGGACAAACAGTTTCAGGAAGATGATTGGTCTCTATTGTATGATTCCAGATATAAGGATTTTAAAGGCAAGTTAAGGACTAGATGGTTAGGGCCTTATGTCATAGAAAAATGTCATGATAACAGTTTAGTACAGCTAGGAAACATTGATGCAAAGGCCATTCCTTTAATTGAAAATGGGCACAGACTGAAGGTCTACAAGAAGCCATTTTCAAAGAAATAATTCATCAACGGCATCAACAAGATAGTGATGGTGGTTGAGCAAGTCTCAGCTTCTACCCCATCTAGTACCTGAAAGGAGAAAATAAAATAAAAAGACTCAGGTGAAAACCTCTTTTGAGGCACCCAGGGCAAGCAGTTAGGATGAAAACCTCTTGGAGGCACACTAGTTGTTTTCAATACCTATATATATATATATATATAATATATAGATAATACATTATATATATATATATATATATATAAAGATAAAGAGAGAAAAGAAAAACTTTGAAAATGTTGTTTGCAAGTCAACAGGAGGAGGATTAGAGCAATAAGAGAGGAGAAAAAGGACCTATATAAGTCATGTTTTCATTCCTCCTTCCCATATTCTTCATCATCCCATCATTCCCTCCATTTATGAACTCATTTAGCTCAGTTTACATGGACTTTGTGTTTTCTACAGGATTCCCTGTAAACCTATAGGATTCCCTGAAAACCTATAAGATGATCCTGTGGGAATTCCAGTGGCTTGGGAATTCCAAGGGAAGTGACCCTAGAGCAAGTGGATGACCAACCTGTGTCAAAAAATAAAATGTTTACTCCACCACCTCATCAAAAAACAAATAGAAGAGGTTAAGAACAGAGGACAAGGGGACAATACCTAAAGGCTATACATCTCACCTACCAACCACTAGACCCCTTCTCTACCGATGAAAATAATACTCATGCTCCAGAAGTGAAGGAAAGAATAAAATTTTATGGGAGAGGCAGCTACAGGACATCCTATAGGTTTCCTGTAGGAAATTCTATAGCAGCCTATCCAACAAAAAGAAATTTCACAGGTTGTAGTCATCTTCAGCATCGAGATCCCAATGTCAAGGAAGCTCCTCTAGAGCTTAGAAGCAGCAGCACGATCATCAGCATCACCCTCCAGTACTTGCACATCAAATGAAACAAGCATCAAAGGAAGTCAATAATAAAAAATATGCAGCGAATACACATCATAGGAACATCATTCTCTAATAATAAGCATCATCAAGGAATCCTACCCACAGGTATGTCATCTTGCTTGAGCTCTCTCATTAGCATAATATGATAAAAAATGTAGGATTGTGTAAGAGTTGGTTTTATAAGAAAAGGTGGTCAGTTAACTTGGCCACCTTTGGCCAGTCGACGAGGAAAACACATTAGATCACTACACACATGGCAGCAATCAAGTTAGAAGAATATCAAGATGAGGCCAAAAATGGTTAAGTTACGGATGACCGAAGTAGGATATGATTACAAGGTAAGGAGGAATGATGAAGTAGTAGTGGGACCAACGGTCCAAAAGTGGGTGCTCGTACTTCGGTAGATAGCACACCATCCCACACAATCACCCATATGAGGAAATAAAACATTGATTCCCATGCAAAGGAGGCATTCAAAATCTCTAGGATTCATCGAAGCAAGGTTTCTCTTGGCTCTTGAATCAGTGTCTATAAGAAAGATAGTGAGCAATTTTCAGCACAGAAACACCTACAAGAAAACCTACAGGATCCTATAAGAGAACCTACAGGATACAGAGTAGTCATCTATAGGATTAGCAATGGGAATATAGAGAGGAAAGATCAAAGGTTAGCTTCATCAGGCAGTAACCAGGAGGTAGGAGCTATACCTTCTCACATTTTCCAAGTTAAAAAAATATAGAAAAAACCCTCCATTTGGTTAAGGAAATTGTAGTCTACAGGAATTATATTACAGAGTTCTCATGTAAAGTCTCTCACCCATTAAAATTTGGAATTAGACCCATACAAGCCTCCACAATTATCAGAGGAAAAATGACAGGGGGATTTAACAAGAGGGAACCCACAAACATAGTGAGAATTCATTAGCACCCTCCTGTAGTATAAATCTTCACAGGGTACAATTGGATGGGTTTCTTTGAAAAAATGAGGGGATACGATGATGAGGTGGCCAGAGACTTTTATCTCTCACTCATGCCACTAACTAGGACCTGTGCCACTACTGTGGTAAAAGGCCTCTCTGTAGACATCACCCCTGAAGTCATAGGTATAATCACCACACTTCCTTTAGGGTTGCCTCGGAGAAAGGAAGATAAGGGTAACAACACCCTTGCAAAGAAGAAATTATTTTTGGAAGGAGAGGAGGCAATGGAGGACAAAAATGGGGTCAGAAGAGAAATCCTTCCATACGCTTGGAATGAAATTAGTTACTACCTCATTAAGTATATCTCATGTGAAGGGAGATATAGTGTGGTATATGGATACCATTTCTGACTTCTCCAAGAATTGAGATTTGGAGCAGAAACACCTCACAAAACAGACTAAGCATACCCTACTTTCTTCTTCAACCAGTGATAAATATGAGCATCAAACTATAGGAAGGAAAACATTAACAACTAGCCCATCATTGGCTAATCAAACATATCCTAGAAGATTCCCTCCAAAAACTATGACTCCTTATTACATGGACAACTTTCAGAGACATGCACATAGAGGGAGAAATAAAAGCTCTTGAATATGAAAAATCCCCACTACTAGTGAGAGGGATGAAGAGGAGACCGAGGAGGAATAAGGGGAAGAAAAGGAGGAGGAGAATGAAGAAGCGATAGAAGAAGATACAAAAGAAGAAACAAATGAATAGAGTGAGGAACTGGAGGAATAATAGGAAGAGAAAGATAGGGATGACAAGGAGAATGGATAAGAGGAATGAAGGGGAAGAATCACCAAGGGTATCTCCAGAGCCCACTAAGAAAGAGATAGAAGCTGCTCTTACTGCCCTAAGTACAACTATCAAGCAACAAGGGAAGAGACAGAGACAAACCCCATTGTACTTTAGGATAAGAAAAATCACAAGAATCAAACAAGGAAGACCTCAAACACCCACAAAAATTCCTATTTTCATTGAAGACTCACTAAAGCAGCAAGAAAAGGTAGCTCCCCTTGAGAAAAATCAAGGAGAAGTATCATGAGGACAATCCTCTCCCAAATCTCCCATCACTTATGCTAGGAGGCCTATCACCAGGTCTGCCTCATCAAAGGGAAAAGGTCTCCTATAGGAGTCAAGGAAGTACCTACAGGAAGCAGAGGCCATCCTATAGGAAACTTTGTTAAACCTAAAGGAAACTCAGAAAATGGACCAAGAAGGTATCACTCAGTAAGAAACAAAGAAGGAAGATCCATAACTGAGGGAATCTAGTCCTCAACCCAACCTTGACTCTTACTACATTTTCATTGAAGTGGGTAGAGTCGTTCCACAGAAATTTCCATCCCCTTTTTCTTTGAGCTTGAAAAAGAAAGGGAAAGAACACAGGGGGATGAAAATTGCCAAATCTAAAGGAGTGGAGGATATAGACCACATGGAGGAGAAAGTAAAGGATATGGAAGAGAACTAAGAAGCATAAGGGATAGAGAGGCAATGATGAAAGATCGGTTGGAAGCATAGAATGCATGGATAAGGGGACAATTATAAGAGAGAGAAATTGAATTGGCAGCTATGGCCATTTTATCTTTAGAGGCAATCAAGTGTAGGATGCCAACAAAGCCTTATGCATTGTATCTTAAGTAACAGTGGCTACAGTTCAAAAATAAGACTTTAGCACATAAAGGCACTATGCCCTTCGAATACTATAGACAATTCATTGATCTCTGTGATCAAAGAAACTTGGAGGATAGAGCTAAAATGTATGAATTTTACCTACATAACTTGGCCTTGACAGATCTAAATGTGTGGGACCCAAATTCAAAACTAGGGGACTTGCAATTCATGGCCTTAGCATCATGGATGAATCATGAGGAGGAAAGAGCTATAGATATGAAGAAAGTAATGGAAAGAGAAGAGACAGAACCCCTCATGATAAGAGTTGAGCAATCAAATCCAATGGATGTCATCAACACCCACAACCCTTGATACAAGTAGTCACACACTTTGAAGACATGTTCAGGTTGTTAGGAGATGACAACATGCAAGCTTGCCAAAGGATGAGAAGGCGAATGGGAAATAGGAAATAAAAGGAGAGGAAGAACAACGGTCTATAGTTCAATGCAAAGAAGGGGAAGAATCACCAAGGGTATCTCCAGAACCCATTGAGAAAGAGGTAGCAACCACACTTACTGACCTAAGTACACCTATCAAGCAAAAAGGGAAGAGATAGAGACAAACCCCATTATACTTTAGGACAAGAAAAAGCAAAGAATTAGGTAAGGAAGACCTCAAACACCCACCAAAATTCCTATTGTCATTGAAGAATCACCAAAGCAGCAACAAAATGTAGCTCCCCTTGAGAAAACTCAGGGAGAAGGATCATCAGGACAAGCCTTTCCCAAATCTCCCATCACTTATGTTAGGAGGTCTATCACAAGGTCTACCTCATCAAAGGGAAAAGGTCTCCTATAGGAGACACAAAAGGACCACCATGAAGTAGGGGCCATCCTACAAGAAACTCTACTAAACCTACATGAAACTCAAAAAATGGACCAAGAAGGTATCACTTAGTAAGAAACAAAGAAGGAAGATCTAGAATTGAGGGAATCTAGTCCTCAACCCAACCTTGAATCTTACTACAGGCTCATTGAAGGGGGTAGGGTCATTCCACAGAAATTTTCCATCCCTGTATTCTTTGAGCTTGAAAAATAAAGGGCAAGAACACAAGTGGATGCAAATTGCCAAATCTAAAGGAGTGGAGGATATAGGCCACATCGAGGATAAAGTAAAGGAGATGAGCAGAGAACTGAGCAACATAAGGGACAGATAGGCAATGATGAAAGCTCAGTTGGAATCATAGAATGTATGGATAAGGGGACAATTATAAGAGAGAGAAAGTGATTTGGCAACTTTGCCTAGTTTATCTTTAGAGGCAATACAGTGCAGGATGCCAGCAAAGTCTTATGCATTGTATCTTAAGGAACAAAGGCTACAGTTCCAAATTAAGAATTAACACAGAGAGATACTATGCCCTTCGAAGACTATAGATATTTCATTGATCTCTGCGATCAAAGCACCTTGGAGGATAGAGCTAATATGGCTGAATTTTACCTACACAACCTGGCCTTAATAGATCTGAATGTGTGGGACCTAAATTCAAAACTAGGGGACTTGCAATTGATGGCCTTAGCATCATGGATGAATCAGGAGGAGGCAAGAGTTGCAAACATGAAGAGAGTAATTACAAGAGAAGAGACATAACCCCTCATGATAAGAGTTGAGCATTCAAATCCAATGGTTGTCATCATCACCCACAACCTAATTTCAAATGACCCTAATCTTGCACCTAGATACCTTGCTGCCCAAGAGCAAGTCGTCACACACTTTGAAGACATGTTCAGGTTGTTAGGAGATGACAACATGCAAGCTTGCCAAAGGATATGGAACACTTTTCCCTACAACCTGAAAATCAAAGAGTACCATTCTCCTCAGAGAATGAGAGAGGCACTAAACAGAACACCCATGTACAAGAAAGCTTTACAAAGACTCAAAGTCAATTAGATTGGCTTGAGACTCAGTCCACCACTTCTCTTAGGAATGTTGGAAGGAAGGAAGGAAGAGGAAGAAAGAAAGCAGTGGGAAGAGTGTTTCAGGTGAAAGCACCCTAGGGCTTTGGGTTAGAACCCCAACAGAGCAGAAGCAAACTATAACAAGAAATACTTAAATAGCTCAGGCAAGATGCTTATATTATCAAACTACGTAAGAGTGACCGTACCTGGATTTCCTTCATTCGAGCAGGTCCCGCAGGGTTCAAACCCTCTGCAACTCCTAATATTCTTCAAACCTAAAAATCATTCAATTCAAACATACATAGTTGTATAGAAGTAAAGCATATTCACGAAATTGACTTTATATCATATAAACAAATTATTGATCATACATCAAAATGACATTCATATATGAATTAAAACATAATTTGATGCATAGACATAGTTAATTTCAGAACAAGACATCATGTCTTTTATTGCAATAATCTATAAATAACATGGATGGAATTCACCTGAGTATTTCTCTGGCTCCAAGTGGAACCGTCCTCTGGATTCGTCCTATCCCAGCCTTCAACAATCTTCTTCCATTACAAACACCATGATATCTCAAGCAAAAGAAAGGATATCTATAATCAAGGAAACAAGGGTTTCTGGAAGCTTGGGGAAGTGCATGAGGCATAGGGATTCATTAGACTCAATCAGGGATAATCTCAGTATAATAAATTTATCTCTTCTCCTCTCCCTAAGGCCTTCCCATCGAGGTCTATTTATATCTCTCCCAAATAGTTTTTTAGTTGGGAAACAGTTGAGCCATGGGAAATAGGAGTTAATAAACAGGAAAAACCCATGAACTCCACCCAAAATTAAGGAAATTTAATTTTTTAATTGTTGTAATACATATACGCGGATTGGGTATTGACTAACCTATGTGTACATGCTTTTCGATCAGGGAAAAGTAGCGTACATGGAATAAAACATTGTTTTTTTAATATATTTGGACCAAGTCTGGAAGGAGGGGTTGCCCTAGGCCATAAACAAGGAATCATATATACCAAGAGTGGTAAATGGTGCTATAACAGATGCCCCCTAATATATGAGGTCAGAAGGGATACATGATAGCCAAAATGTATTGTGTATGGAAAGAATCATGCCGAGACTGAGAAGGACTTCACCAGAATTCAACCTGCCAAGCCATCAAAAGAGATCAAAAAGAAATTGTTGTCTGAGACAGGCATACCCATGCTCAGAGAAACTAAAGCATGTCCGCATATCAAGTACAAGAGGATATAATATGTATACTAGTATAAAGGAACTAAAAGTATATAATGGATCATTTGATCGTGATCGAAAAAGTACATGTCTGAATATCACATATAAGTAGACGATCAATGATGTTGAAGGGTGAAGCTAATCACTGATGTCAAAAACTGATCCCAATAGTACCAAATGAACATGATGGAATAAAATGATACTACATCGCAATTCGGATGCTAGCATATAAGATGTTGTTATGAAGAACTGCAACATATAAGGTGGATGGTGTTAACTAGCAGCGATAGGAGCAACTGACAAGTGAACCAAAACATGTTGATGCAACTTGAGGTCTTCTAAAACCATCGCGGTACATTTCTACACAATGGGAATGAATGATCTGAGGTCGAACACGTGAGAAATCGTTTGTTTACTGGTCATTGATTTATACCATTAACAAACACGAGACTACTCACTGATAATGATAATGAGAGTCAAGGTAACCAATACAATCTAACAAGTGCGAATGAATGAGCTGAAGTTGAACACTTGAAAGAATCTATCAATCAGGAGACAATGATGGTTTCCTACTGTCGATAGCAAAGGAGTCTTCCATTGATGACTGCAAAACCCAAGGTACTGCCAAATGGACTCTATATTTTTTCCCAGAGCAAATGGGTTGTAGTCAATAAGAAAAGATCCACTAGAAGGAAGGCATTAAGTCATCCTTCATCAATCTAGTGTGAGTGTAACCCATTGTAACCAATAATGTGGAAGGAATCAGATGAAAAAGATGTAGTAACCCAATCGAAGCATGTTTCGGCGTACACAAGATGTAGCTAGCGCACGATAGAAATCATCTGAACTAACCAATAACGAAAGCTGACACAGAGGTGAGAAATCCACCAATAGGGTCAAATGGAAACCAAGGCACTGCATGAATCCCAATGTGTGATAATGAAAGCTGATGTCGAACACAAGGGAAACCACTCAGTCAAAGACCCATGATATTAATCAATGCTGAGTACAAGGTGACCTATCAATAATGAAAATAAGGCTAGGGTGTAGCTCTAGATCTGCCCTCAGAGCAATTTTTCGTAGTCGATAATGACAAGACCCGCTAGCATGAAGTCAATGAAGACCTTCTCAAACCAGCACGAGAAAAGGACCAATATAATTGATGTAATGAAAAACATGACACTGACAACTAGGGATGGCTGACTTAAAAAAATAGGTCAAGAGACACTGCAGAGAGGTCGACTCAGGTTTACTTCCCTTGAACAAAATAATGACTCAATGATGACTATATGGCAGCATATGATAACTCTATATAAGTTTGTCATGCAAGAGGCATAAGAAAACTCTCCATATGATTGGAAGAGGTAACCAATAAGAGGATTACTAACTCAATAACAATTGTAAGGCACTCCTAAGTCAAACTAAATCCCACCCCAATGGAGGAGAGACTTTATTTTTAGTGATTTTTTCAAGGGCGACATGACTGACTCTAGCTGCCAACAAAATATGGAAATGTCGTCCCATTCTTGCTCTTTTTGGAATATATAATTTTTTTTCCTTTTTCTTTAAGATGGAAAAATAATAAAAGAATGCTCTAGTACAGTGGAAAGAACGAGTGTCAGAGAAACATATGATCTAGTTCCTGGGAGGGGAACATTCCTATGCTTAATGCAGGGAGGCGAAACCAGTCAAGGACACTCAAAGGGATGCTATTTCCACAGGTAAAAGGATGCGTCAAGTTGCAGAAGCTAAGTGATTGCATGGTTGACTTTGTAGAAGACATGGTCAAATATGTGGCTTAAACACGAGTCCAAGTAAAGCCGCCTCAAGGCCAAATGGTGCAAATAGTCAAAATGCAATGTAGTAGTACAACTCAACGCAAAGGAGCCTCTAGGGTATAAGGCCAAAAAACTAATGAAGAAGTAGAGGGATGAGGCTTCAACACACAAGTCATGGTGGGACTACGGAGGACTCCCAAGCCTAAGAACAAAAATTCAGCATGGATGCCAAGTGACAACAAGGTACTATCTAGGGCATCCATGCTAAGGTAGGCTCTACCACACAAGTTATGACACTTCTAAGCAAAGAGAAGGTTCTTCATCATATCTTGGTGGGTTTGATCCTAAGGCCAAAATGGGAAAGGAAATTGATAAATGAACAATGTAGGTGAAAAACCTAACCTATATGCCAGTTTTGAGAATCAATACCTGTCAGAGCAAATCAACCATACAAATCTCTAAAGGAGAAATCTTCCAAGTTCTGTAGACATAAATAAGAACATTAGACAAGAAGTTAATACATCCCACATATAAAGTTCAGATAAAATCTTGTGTTATAGAATACAAAACTTGAAAATGCATACCTTATATGTACAATATGGTACAAGGAACCACACAGCCTTGTGGCTTACGCATAATAGTCCTTTTGGACAAACCCCTTGTAGGGATCAGGCCAAGGACTCCTTTGGTAGTCAAAACTCATGTATTCAAAGAGTTCCTCCTGTGAAGGAAAATCAAATTCCAAGAATTCATGAGAACTACAAGAATCAAAAGAGGGAATTAAGGGGTCCCATGTCCCTATAGAAAGAATTTTTCGGTCAACTACTGAGACAAAGTCCCAAGAAGGAGAATAATAGTTCAAAGGATCCTTCTCAGAAGCAATTAGACATTAAGGATTCAATGCCACATAATTCACTTGTGGCGGGGTAGAGTCTACTTGAACACTTGGAACAAACCAAGGGGTATTTTGTAGTAAATTCGAATTAGGGTGGTGAATATCAGATGTAAGCTGATCAATACTGACAATATTCCCTTTATGAGGAAAAAAACATCACTCAAAATAGTGAAGACACCACAACATTCATTGCATAGACATAATCACACCCAAGTAGCATATTAAAGTCTAAAGGGTGATCAACCACCATCATATCGATTAAGACAGTCTTCCCACCTAAAGTAATAGGTAATTGAGGAAGAACACCCATAGATTCACCAGGTCCTCTATCATAAGCTAACAACTGACTCTCAGCTGTCAACAACTTTGGAGAACCCAAATATTTCCAAGTTAAGGAGGATATACTACTTGCATAAGATCATTCATCCACCATACATCGATAGACGTTTGTGGAATTAACTCTAACCTTTATTTGGAAAGGTGCAGCAGAAGGAAGACGAGGCTCAACAAGACTGTCCCAATCAAAGGAGACACTCCTAGAACTTGGAGGGGGAACATTCGAAGAAAGTGGAATGCCCCCTATATTAGAAGACTCTGTACTAGAAATCAAATAGACTATGTTGTTAGGAACTTCACCCCCCAAAAGAGGAGTGTAATCAGCCAAAGATTGCACTGGTGCAACCACGTTATCAACCAATGGTTGATGAGACTGATGAGAAACCATATCATATTCAGGAGTAGAAGAATTTTCAGAATCAGACCATATCATTTGTACCTCTAGAATACCAGGGAACAAATGAGTAAGATGGTCTCCATTACATATCTTAAAAGGGAACTTAGGTTTAAGACTTCTACGCTTAGGTTTCTGATCAACATCCATTCTACCAACATGACTAGTAGTGGTTGGTGGAAAGTCCCTAACACAACTTGCAGAGGTTAATGACTCTTTGCTAGTATAACTTGCAGTGACTAGACTTATGCCCCCAGCATGACTTGCAGTGGCTGAAGGCTCATCTTCAACATGACTAGCAAAGGGTGATGATAAATTACTAGTATGACTTGTAGTGACTAGACTTGTGCCCCCAGCATGACTTGTAGCGGATAAAGGCTCATCTCCAACATGAATAGAAAAGGTTGATGATGAATTGCTAGTATGACTTGCAGTGACTAGACTTTTTCCCCCAACATGACTTGCAACGGCTGAAGGCTCATCTCCAACATGACTTGCATAGGTTGATGATGATTGGGTAGAACCGGTCATCTTCTTTGTCCTCCTCTTTCTCTTCTTTTTAGATCTCTTGTTACAAGAGGGAGGAGAAAAAGGAATACTAGATTTCTCTTTTAAAGAAGATGAACAATTAACACCATTTTGATGCTCTTGAAATAAAGCATTCATCTAAGAAGCTTCAAAAACATCAGGAATATTCAGAGTGGACCACAACCAAACTAGTAGTCCAACATTCAATCCAGGAATATTCAAAGTGGCCATCAAGGGGGTACCAATGTTTCCAAAGAAAGGAAAAGCACAAGGATCCCCTTTTGGTAGGGTACCTTGGTTGGCTTCCACAGGAATATGGGTCATATCTAACTTATTCACAGATCCTTCCCTTATGGGATTGTACAAATGACTTTCCAAGGAAGATAGATGCATAATCAAAACCTTTGCCCTTGAGGAGGAAACTCCACAACTTTTGAAAGAAAGATCAAAAGCCTTTCAAGATCAGCGAAGTGGTAGGTCAATCACTCAAAATCTAAAGTCCAAAAGTGATGACAAAAATACCTAAAGCCAACTATATACAAAGAGAAAAGAGCACTCGACTATAAAATCCCTAAAGATACAACCAATCAAGAAACTTCCAAGTATTTCTACTCCAGGTGATGAGGACCCGACACCAAAATACAAGAAAGTGAAGTAAGGGACCTTCTGAAAATAGACTGGGGTAATTATGCCTTAGGTCTACTAGCGAAGGTATCAGAGGTAGTTATGCTGACCTCCTGATAACAACCTTTTTCAATGCAAGCACCCAAGTTTCGCAAGGGTACCCTCTAGAATTACTTCTGAACATGATACAACATTAGCCTCAGGTGCCACGGGATTCCCCTCCGTAGCCACCTGTGTGATCCCTAGGATATGCAACTATGGTCACCAACTCATATCAGAAGTCAGGCGGAATAGTCATGAGGTAGGATCTGAAAAGTAAGATAGGGGGTATCTCTCGTCCTTATCTTCACTCTCCCTCATACTTTACTCCCAGTGACGTAGCTTTCCCAATCTCCCTAATGCTATTGGATTTCGCTCATTAATCAAACTTCTATGTTTTGTAATTTTGAGCGGCCTTGGAGAGTTAACTCTCCTCTGGCCTAATCCAAGGCCCTAATAAACCTAAACTTGTTGTTGTATTCTGATGACAACATAAAATTTCTAGTTTATTTTAATTAATCGCTTGATTTTAATGGTTGTTCTTTAAGTCAAGGGTAAAGATGGGAGTGAAACTAATGATGTTTGTATGACGCAACAGAAGTCAATGAAAAACTAACTACATGAATGTAGTCAGTTTTTCTTCGATGAAAAGAGATCTCTATACGGGTTCTACGAAAATTCTACAAAGCAAAGTACTTTTTCTCTTCTTTTCTTGAAACACACTTCACATACCCAAAAACTAAAAGACTACGAATGCTTTAACAATGAAAACTACCCTAATGCATGATATAATGGAGATGCAAGATCCTAAATAACACTCAAAAAGAAAAAGTAATTGTTTATAACTAACAATGAGCCAACTTAAGTACTGAAGAGGATACAAATTTTGGACACAAAATTCTCTCCAAACAAGAAGGACAAATTGCAAAAGATTGCATTTCACTTTCAACAACAAAAAGAAACCATAAACCAAACTTGGCAAAAGAAAAATAGAAACAAAGTTTTTTTAGATCATTTCTTTTTTAAAGAAGCAACCAAAACAACCTTTTGAAATCACCAAAATTCTACTAAAACTCAAAAGATCGAAAAAAGAGCACAAGGAGTCTTTGCAAGTTACAAACTCGAAAATGAATGAAAACTTAAGAAAAAAGACTTCAAGTTGTACAAAACGACCGAAATAGCAGCAAAGAGTTTGAAAAACTGACCAAAAATCCAAGAAAGAAATACTTCCAAATTCGTCAAAAAGACTTTCAAAAAGCAAGAAAAGCTACGAGGCCACAAAACAAAGGAGATCAAAGCAAGTAGATTTGAAATTTGGGCTTGACACTGAAACTGAAAACAATCTCATTTTCTAGAGGACCAAAATAGTCAAGAACTTCAGGACGAAGTCTTGTGTGCCAAAACACAAATTACAAACTCGCTAAAGAAGCAAACGTAGGCCAAATCTTTTCAATGAGGAAGAGATTTCGAAACAGTAAGCTTGTAGAATAATTAAATTCTTCAGACAACAATTGACCACACAGAGACTGAAAAGACCAGGAACAAATCTATCTAGGCTGAAAGATTTGAAAAAACAATGCAAAAATTTGCATACGCGACTGTGTGCAAACACAGAGGCGTGCACACGCGCTCCTGACACTGGAAACTTGTGTATACATGAGTTCACTTTACAGAAACAAGCGTGTATACGTGATTGTAAACAAAGTAAAGAGTGTATACAAAGCTTTGCAAGAAAAAATAAAAAATAAAGTATGATCCAAAAGATCAGACTTGAGGCTTGGGACTCTAGTAGACCAAATAAGATTGTAATCACAAGCAAACCAAAGACTGAGCCCTGATTGAGAATGAACAACCCAAACCAGGAATAACAATATTGTTATCCCTAGTGGAGTCACTAATTCTGTTTTGGGTGAAATCACCCTACGGATTTGGGTTAGAACCCCATTAGAGCAGAAGAAAACTACAACAAGAAATACTCAAACAGTTCAGGCAAGATGCTTATATTATCAAACTGTGTAAGAGTGACCGTACCTGGATTTCCTTCGTTCGAGTAGGTCCCGCAGGCTTTAGACCCTCTACAACTCGCGATGTTATTGAAACCTGAAAATAATTCAATTCGAACATACATAGTAGTATAGAAGTAAAGTATATTCACAAAATTGACTTTATATCATATAAACAAATGATTGATCATACATCAAAATGACATTCATATATGAATTAAAACATAATTTGATGCATAGACATAGTTAATTTCAGAAACAAGACAACATTTCTTTTATTACAATAAGCTATAAATAACATGGAGAGAATTCACTTAAAGTCTTTCTCTGGCTCCAAGTGGAACTATCCTTTGGATTCGTCCTATCCCAGCATTCAACAATCTTCTTCCATCACCAACACCATGATATCTCAAGCCAAAAGGAAGGATATGTA
Source organism: Pinus taeda (assembly GCA_000404065.3). Taxonomy (NCBI): domain Eukaryota; kingdom Viridiplantae; phylum Streptophyta; class Pinopsida; order Pinales; family Pinaceae; genus Pinus; species Pinus taeda. The sequence continues at coordinate 39,159 of APFE030286250.1, forward strand.
TAATCAAGGAAAAAAGTGTTTCTTGAAGCTTGGGGAAATGCATGAGGCACAGGGATTCGTTAGACTCAGTCAAGGATTATCTCAGTATAACAAATCTATCTCTTCTCCTCTCCCTAAGGCCTTCCCATAGAGGTCTATTTATATGTCTCCCAATTAGTTTTTTAGTTGGAAAACAAATGGGCCACAAGCAATAGGAGGTAATCAACAGGTAAAACCCATGAACTCCACCCAAAATTAAGAAAATTTTATTTTTTAAGTGTTTTAATACATATATGTGGGTTTGGTATTGACTGACACGTGTGTACATGCTTTTAGCTCAGGAGAAAGTAGCGTGCAGAGAATAAAACACTACTTTTTACACATTTGGACCAAGTTTGGAAGGAGGGGTTGCCCTAGGCCATAAACAAATCATCATATATACCAAGAGTGGTAAATGGTGCTATAACAAAAAGATATAGAGGAAGGTAGGATTCTATTCATAGGAAGAGGAAACTACGGCAGAAGCATGGGATGTCATGGAGGCCACTAGAGCAATGAAGGACATGGATATAGATTGAGTTTCTCATAAGATGAACAACACTTTCAGTAGGGGGGTGATGATGAGCCTCATCATTAGGTAACTTTATGGACCTTAATACACCTCCAAGCTTATTTAAATCAACTCTTCTCATAATTCCTTACATATTTTGATTATATTTTACTTAATGAGATGAGTAAAAGTGAGATGTTATGTCTACTGGACTAGTGTGCATTAGTTGCAGGTTTTTGAAAGCAAATGATGGCAATTTTGGCTAATTAAGGACAGAAACTCAAATGAGACAATGGGGAGAGATTGTAGGAGATAGATCCTCCTCATTTAATCCTCACTCATTCAAGTATTCCTCCATCAAATCACACTAGCTCGGAGTTTCAAGCAGCTGAGTCATGAGAATCAAAAGGCAGCTGAGGCAGTGACACTTAAAGAGCAAGTTCATCTTGAGTTTGGGAGCCAAGCCTCCCTAGATTTAAGGAAGTTGTTGAGGACTTCACTTGTATGAATAAAGAGGCCTAAAGCCTCATTAGGATTTGAAGTTTTTATGTAAGAGCACTAAGCATTTTCGAGTTCAAGACTTCTGGAAGACATTGTTATGTAATTTTCTCATATGATAATGAGAATAAGCATTTCGTTGATCCAACACTGAGTTGACTTAGAGGGATGAATCTCTTGGGTTAGGGACCAAACCTAGCAGCAAAGTCTCCTCTTCTTGTATTTGTATGCTTAGTTTATTTCATATATTAATGGTTGAATTGGTTTTAGCATTATTTCATTGCAAGTAGTTGTGGATGTGATTAGTTTTCTTCCAATTGTGCATTGCTTTAGCAGTAGCTTAGAAGGATAAAGGGATACCAAAAATCTATTAATAGATGGATTTGACCTCATTCCTCCCTTCAGAGACCATGGTTTGAGAAAAGAACTCCTATGCAGCCCCAAAAAGATAGAATTTTGATTTCTCATGGAATTTAGGGTTTTCTGCTACTTAGGCCAACATTTTACCAGTTTTCAAGAATAGGGTTCAATTGTCATTTCTGATATCTTCAGCCTTATATTAGATCTCATACGGTTTCACATTATTTTGCAAGTGTATCCATCCATGAACTGGGAAACTAGGTAATGAAATTCGATTTTCTTTAGTTGATTGAAAATCTTTCTTGCTTGACATGATTTATGGATAAATGCCAATGATTGATGCAGTGCAATAGTTTATTTTGTGGTATCCCTAGATGTTTGAAACACTTCTCTTTAATAAACTTGTTGTAAATAGGTACATCCTTTATGGCTTAGAGAAGAGGAATTTTGACACATAGATTTTTCAATTCACCCAGAAGTTCATTCTCTTCTGGGGTAGGCTGGACTGGATGAGTTAATCTTTCAGGAAAGGGTGGTGGATTAACTTTAGGAATGTTTTCCTATTTTTCCTCCTCACTCTCCCTAGGCGGAAGTTGCTACAGGTCTATTTGGGCAGATCGCTCTTGTCATTCATATAAGTACTTTTAGGGCTCATCAAACCCTAATTCAGTTACTACATGCCCTAGACAAGTCATCACATTGAATGCCATCATTCTTGAGAGTTTCTTCGCCTGAAGACATCCAAAAATGACTCCTTGAGGGACCAGCGCAGCCTTGGTCAGGGGGAACTGCGTTGCATAGCATTTAGGCCCATTCAAGCCTGCTCTGCAGAGCACCTAGGCCCACTTTGACCTACGTTGGGCGAGATTGAGTAAAATCTTCTTAGGGTTTTGAGAATATTCATACATTCTAGACCATTCTATAAGATTCCTATGTCTTATCCTCTCCTATGAGCTTGAAATTAGATAGGGAATGAATCAAATAACCTCCTATCCTCTCATCCCTTCCTCCATGGAAACTAACTCCCAAATTGGAAAGCCAATCAATGCCCAATTTATTACAAAACCACCTCCATTTCCCTATAGATTGAGCACTCATCATAGTGATTAGTGGTTGGACTTTGAATAATTTGTAAGGAGATACTATTGGTTTGAGATTTGAGATCACAAGGAAGTATTTTTATGTTGCCAGAGTGTTGTGCTTTTGGTGTGATAAAGGATGGAACTCAAGCTGGATGAGTGACATGGGATCGGGCTTTTTGGTTGTAACTCTTCCTTCTACTTAATAAAGTGTTTACACCTTTTCCCATATCCTTGTCTCTATGTATGATGATTATATGTGTAAATTCTTTCGATTCCATTTGCTTATAGTAGATAGATCTCTTGCTTTGATTGGTTTTTTTCCACTGTTTATGATTGCAGGTACTGATCGAGCTGATTCAGTTTGAGAAGGAGTGACGAGAGCTATTCAAAGGAGATAAAGGGAAGCAAAAGATAACAAGTAGGTACCTTTCCCTATTTATCTTCTATAGGAAAATGTTAAACTCTTTAATTTTGTTGTTTTAAGTGTAGCTACCTACTTAGAGAAGTTGTGTTTATCCATAGATGCAAAATTCCACATAAAAAATTGGCGACCATACTAGGGAATGATCATCATTCCGGGTAGTTTATATTCATCCTAGTACACCCTAGTAGACTTTAATTGCCTCCATTGATATTATTTCAGTCTTTTTGAAGTGTTTTTGGTCAAAAAATTGAGGATAGATGTCTTTTGACTGGCCTCTCTGGAACCAGCGCAGACTTGGTCAGGGGACAGTGCTTTGCAGAGCACGCTTGGCTTAGAGATAGTTCTCTGCAGTGTAGTTACTCCCACTCTGACCTGTGTTGATCCTCCTTAAGCTTAAAAACCAATCTTTGGCTTGGATTTTTCCAATTTTTCTTTTGAAGTTGTTTGTTGAAAGATCAATGATTGTTATGGTTCTGAAATCAATTTGAATTTCCTATTATAGCCCTAATTTTACCTTGATTGTTTAGTGTTTCTTAAGGGTTTTATTTATCATTATCAATTCATTGTCAAAGTTAGTTTATAGTCGATTAGTATTTCCTGAAAAGAAAGTGTGGTAAAGTCTTCATTTCTTTGAAAAAGGAACTGTCGTAAAGTCTTCATTTCTTGTGAAAAGTATTGATTGATTGTATGTGCATTTAGTTTCCTTTTGTTCATCTAAACATTAAAGGGACTGAAACGAAAAACTTACATTCTACATGTTGTAGTTTGTGAATGCTTGATAGGAATAACTAGGTGTTGGGTTGTGTTATATTCTTTCCACGACTAGCCCACGTAGTTAACCAGGGGTTAGAAGGGGGGCGGAGCCCCCCCTTCATTGCGTTGATTGCGTAGCAGGGGGGGCTCACAGGGGGTTTGAGGGGTGTAGGTAACCCCACTCTATGGGGTATGGGGCAGCGCCATGGAAAATTTTGTTTTTGGACCCTATATTAGGTTGGGCGGACCTACCTATGGTTTTGTGCATGATTTTTCGCACATGGTTTTGGACGTGATGATTTTCAATCCATGGTATTGGATGCTTTGGCATGTATAAATATGTATTGTAACATTGAAAGGAACATAATGAAAAATCAAGCTGGTAGTCCCGGCTTTTGGATCCAGTGAAAAATCTCTGTGTATATGTGTTTTATTTGTTATGCTCTCGCATTGTTTATTTTCTGTGTTTTAGAATTCGTATGCAGGTAATTTTTGTACGGGGTTAAAACCTACATTTGGGATCATAGTTTTTTTGGCTTTAAGGGGATGCCTTCATTTCTGAGGGGTTTCGCTCAAGCCTGTGGTAGACCCTTTTTAGTGGGAGATCTACGTGATCGATTATGGTGGTGAAAGAAGGTGGCGAGCAGTGGAAAGATAGAGATCAATAAATTTAATGGTCAGAGTTTTGAGTTATGGAAACTCAAGATAGAGGATCTGTTGGTGGATAAATATCAATGGATCGTTGTAGATCCAGGTACTAAACCAACAGGAGTGTTCGATGAAGAATGGAAGAAGTTGGATCGGAAGGCAAAGAGCATAATACGATTGTGTGTCTTAGATTTAGTATTGTTGAATGTATCAGGGGAAGATACAACGAAGGATTTGTGGGAAAAAGTTAGGGATATTGTACCAATATAAGTCTCTGGTGAATAAATTGTTCCTGCAGAAAAAGCTATATAACCTGAGGACGAAAGATGGAGACTCGGTGACAGAGAATCTGAACGCATTTAATACTATGGTAAGCCAGTTACTATTTGTTGATATTAAAATTTTAGATGAAGATAAGTGCATTAGTTTGTTGTGTTCTCTACCAGATTCATGGGATAGTTTGGTTATTGTAATAGGTAGCAATGCAACTGCCTTGTAGTTTGATGAAATAGTCTCATCCTTGCTGACGGAGTAGATGAGACAAAAAAATATGGAGAGCCAAAATGGTGATGCCTTGTCTGTACAAGGATGGTCCCAGAATAGAAACAAAAATAATTCATCAAGTGGGAGATCTAAATCTAGAGGGAGATCTAAATCTCCAGGAAAAACTTTAAAGGTGGTTTGCTGGAAATGTAGAAAGGAAGGTGTTATAGACATTTTTGGGCACTTCAACCCCAATCACAAATTTCTATAAACTGAGGGATCCTAAGTCCCTAAAAGTGTTTCTTCATTGCCTAAAGGAACAAGGTCAACTGATTACATCATCTCCCAGAAGTTCTCCACTAAAAACTGCTCATAAATGGTCAAAACTGGACCATACTGAAAGCTCAATGCAGGGGGTGTGATGCATATCACCTTCCCAGTGTACAAGGTGCGATGCATACTGGTTTGCTCCTCTGTAGGGTGCGATGGTTGGGAATGGACAAATGGCAGGGACCAAAATGCGAGGTGGAAGATCATGGAATCTTCCAGAAGCTTCCCCTCTGAC
>APFE030286261.1:0-24199 GCA_000404065.3 Pinus taeda
AACACTTGCACTCCAACAGTTTCAGTCTCCTTGACCTTTTCATGGCTTGAAGGTCCACCTTCTTCATGATGTACTGATGAAAATATTTGCAGGCCTTTGAACATCTCATGAGAAATGAAAGTCTCCCATGGCATGTTAAGAAGGTTCAGCTGATGTAGAACAATGATTTTAATCAAAGAGTAATGGTAAATGTTATTCAACTGCTGGGGGTATGGCTTCCTCTTTACAATATGTGTCATCTTATCACTATTTCTGAACATGAAGTAAGGGATATTCATCATCTTTACTCTAGTGAAATGCATGACAAGTCTAATGTGGTAGGCACACAACTGGGAGAACCTACCTTCACAAGTGAAGTACTTGATAATGATTTTCATCAATGGAGCAAACCCATCTTCCGAAAACTTGAAGGGGAATACTCTCTTCATTTTGTCTTTTTATCTAGCCTTGAAGTAAGGCTCATAGTATTCCTCATCAATATCCTGACCTTTGTTCCAATTTTCACCCACATCTGGAATACCTGTAGCCTCTGAGATGATAGCTAGTGATATGGTGAATGTTATTCCGGCAAGGGTTACTTCATTATTGTGCAAATGTGTCACAAACAACCTTGCCAACTCATGATGAAATTTGACTCTTTCTATCATTTCTCAAACATCAAAGCATGCCTAGTGTTTAAAGAAAGAAATAGCAAGTGAACATGCTTGCAACTCCCTCAAACTAGTGGGCTCCTCTCTGATAATCCTTCCTCCTTTATGAGGCTTCCTTTGTTGTATGTTTCTCTCCTTGGAACTGTCACTAAGGGTGTCTTCTTCAAACTCATACTCACGGTCTCTTTCCATTGATTTTTGTAGCTCTGAACACTAGTGGTCAATGATGGGAAGGGTGGATGAAATAAAGATGAGTATGAAGAGATTTTAAGGATGAGTAGGTGAGAGTATGATGTGTAAACGAGGTTTAGGGAGTGTGAATGGGATTTTAGGAGAGTGGGTAGCGTTTAGTGATGTGAATAGTTGTAGGGGTTGGGGAGAGTGTAAGTGGGAATGGGGAAAATGTATGAGGGGAATGGGATTTAGGAAATATGTAAATGGGAATGGGGTTTAGGGAGTAACGAAAAGGATAGGGTAAAAAAAAAAAATGGATAGATGAGGAAAACTATGTTTTCACCCTAGAAGCTAGGGTTTTAATTTTAAGAAAACAAAACGCCAATCTTACCAAACCAAACCCTAACACATAAGATAGGATTAATGTACTTACATGTTTAGAGGGAGAAACTGAAAATTTGAGGTGAACTGGAAACTTGGTGAAGTTTTGGGCTTGGCTGAGAAGATGTGTAGCTCCTCACACAGGTGCACAGCGCCTCCCACATGCACAGCGCCAACTTCAGATGCGCAGCGCCGGTCATAATTTCTCCAAAAATGTAGCGACTTCACTCTTTTGCTCAATAACACTTAAAAATCACTTCTTTACTCTCCTTTTAGCATTTGAACTTCAACTCTAACAGTGAAATAATTAATAGAGGTATGGGCTTTATATAGCTTTTTGACTTTTTTATTTTTTTTTGTTTTTGAAAACCCACTTTTATAATGCCTATTTGCTTTTTCCAGTACTCTGTTTTTTATGCTTGGTCTTCTTGCTTTGATAGGTGGACTGATGCTCAAACTCTTTTGCTTTTTTGCAGTGGGAGGTACCTAGCAATATCACCGAGTGACCAGGAGAAGCATGGAACCATTTATTACATATGAGAACAATAAAATTACATGAAATTTAAAAGTAATATACAAATGCTTTGTTTTCACCTCAACACAGTTTTGAGGTGAGAACTTTATTAAGCTTACAAATTAAGAAGTCATGACTTTTTAGTCAGTATTTGACCTCCTCATGTCTTTGTTGACCATGGTGAAAACTCTAAGACCTAATGAGACTGAAACCTTAAGTAATTGATGAAATGAACTAAAAATGAGCATAAATCATTGACTGAAAGGTATGAAAGAAGGTCAGCAAGTACATATCATGAGGGAAAAACTGAAATAAACCCTACCATCAGTAGATCCATGTCAACTCATAAGAATAGGACTCCTAGTATGAAATGCAAAAGAGTAAATTTTGATCACTGATGGTAGTGTGAAGACGTAGACACTAACATTGGCTCCAATGGGGATGGTAGCTCCTTGGAGGTGCCAAGAACCATAGATCTCCAAGAACATGTAGACTAGTGCCTCATCCATTGGGAAATATGGTCAAGACACTTCCAAATCTGAAATTGACACTATGAAAACTGACCCAAGACTCAAAGATTGAATTAAACACACAAATTGATACAAATCACTCAAATTTATAGCCTTCACCTTGGGCCCCAAGCTGAAATGACTGTGTACCTTTGAAAACTTGCAATGAAATGAAAAATGGTATATACAATGATCACTTCATGATTTCAGATATCACCTTAGAATAAGTAGCACTTCAGGAGCTTACCATTTACTGGTCCTCCTGAACAATATTGTCCATCCATCTCCTTGAGAAGAAATGCATTTTTTCCTCTATATGCAGCAATTTTATAGGGTCCCTTCCATAAGTTTTCAAACTTACCATGCTTGCCCTTGTCTTCATTCCTAGCATCCCACTGCAGCATTACATCCTCAAGTTGGAATTTTTCTGCTTTTTTTTTCTAGTCATAGATCTTTTTAATCTTCTCACTCAATCTGAAAGTGTTTTGGAAAACTTCCTCCCTTGTCTGTTGTAAATGGATCATTTGATTTATTCTTCTTTGCAAATCATTCTCCTCACTGCCAGCCTCCTGTAAAAGTTTCACAACCGGAACTTCAAGAGATGTCAGAAAAACTATGTCAATGTCATAAACTAGTTCAAATGGAGACATACTTATGGACTTCTTTTGGCTCACCCTGTCAACCCACAAGGCATTAACTAAATTTTTGTGCCAAAATTTCTTATATGTTTCTAGTAGCTTCTTGGTGATGTTCACCAATGATTTATTGGATGATTCAGTCAGACCCTTTCCCTGTGGGTAATATGTGGTAGAATGACCCAAAGTAATCTTATACTTGTTGCAAAAAATTGATCATCTTCTTGGATTTGAATGTAGCTGTATTATCTGTGATGATTTTACTAGGACAACCAAAATGAGATAAAATATTTCATTCCAAAAATTGAATGATTACCATATATGTGGCTTGTCTGGTTGGAATTGCTTCAATCCACTTGGTAAAATAGTTGGTTGATGTTAAGATCCATTTGTGCTATGTCGATGATGTTGGATGGATTTCCTCGATAAAATCGAGTCTCCACTGCTAAAAGGGTGCATTGACTTCAATCGGTTTTGAGGAAGAGGCAACAATTTTCTTTTAGCTTGAAAGACATGACATTCATGATATCTCATGACTATTTTGTACACATCTGAAAATAAGGTTGGCCAGTAATAGCATGCTCTCAATATTTTGTTTCCGTTGTCTTCCAAAACAAGTGACCACCACAATCACCCTTGTGAAAGTCACTCATCACCTGTTGGGCTTCATCTTCAATTAAACAGTTCAAAAAAACACCTCCTAGATCCTTCCAGTAAAGGGCATTATTCAAAATGCAGAATTTGGCAACTTTAAGTTTGAGAGATCTACCTTTGTTCTTTGTCATCCTCAGAGGTGGTGAGAGGTGCTGAAGTACATACACGATATCTAAATACCATGGTGACTGAAGGAACATTTTAGACACTTGAATCAGAGAGCTTTCTTCTTCATCTTCTAACATGGCTGCAATAAGATTTATATCTAAAGCATGCAGATTTGATTCCACCATTAACCTTGCCAAGCCTTGTCCTTTGATCAGATTTGTAGGCTTGATATCTAGATCATATTCTAACATTGTTGCAATCCTTTTCCCCCACCTTCCTTCTGGATTGGTTTGTACCAACACGTCCTTAACTGTTGCATTAAGAATGTATGTAATGATGTGTGAGTGCAGAATATACACTCTGAAGTCCTTCAAAGCTTTGACAAGAGCAAGAGCCTGTTTCTCAATTATGTTGTACTGCAAATTAGCATCTCTAATGGTCTTGCTAAAAAATGCAATGATATTTTCTAGCTAATCTGTCTTTTGCATTAAATCTGCTACCATGGTATGCTCAGATGAAAATGAGAATAAAATGAAATCTTGTGTTTAATTGGGACTAATCAAAATTAGGGTTGTAGATAAAGCATACTTTACCAGATTAAATGATTTCATAGTATCCTCTGTCCATTTTACCACGTTATCCTTATTTAACATATTATTAATTTCTCTCAAATGCTCAGCTAGATAGGGTACAAATCTACATAATAAATTCATCTTACCATTAAAAGCTTGTATCTCCTTTTTTTTCCTTGGAAAATCTATTTGCTGAATTGCCTCTACCCTTGAAGGATCAATGTGGATTCCTTCCTTTGAGATAATATGGCCAAGTAGCTTCCCTTCATCCATGGCAAAGAGACTTTTCTTCAAATTGAGTGATATCCCAAATTTCCTACATCGCTGAAACACAATCCTTAAATGGTGAAGATGCTCATCATCTGAACCTGAAAACCCTATCAAATCATCTAAATATACAACTATAAATGCATCCTTTCATTGGCAAAAGCGATGTCCATTGCATGCTGAAATCTGGCTCCAAATTTTTTCAAACCAAATGGAATTTTAGCATAATGAAAATTTCCCCAAGGGGTGGTAAATGCAGTCTTATCTCGGTCATATTCATGCACTAGAATTTGATTATACCCTGAATATCCATCGAGTAGTGACATGTGCGATGCTCCAACCACTCTTTGGAGGATATGATCCATCTTCGGTAGTGGGTAATTGTCCTTCAATGATACTTTATTTAGATTCCGGAAATCGATACACAATCTGATCTCCCCGATCTTCTTTCTCACAGGAACAAGATTCGAAATCCAATCAGAAAATCTGATTAGGACAATTATACCAGCCTTGTATAATCTGTTTACCTCTTTTTCAATGGAAGGAAGTAACTTGGGATTGATTCTTCTCAGCTTTGGTCAAAACAACTTCTGATTTAGCTAGATGTAGTGTGTTGAATTATGTCTTTGTTATATACCTTTAAATCTGAATAATCCCAAGCAAGCACATCAGCAAATTGAGATAATAATCTAAAATATTTAGACTTTACATCGGGTGACAATGATTTGGACAATTTCACAAACTTGGGCTTATCTGCTGTTCCAAAATTCATATCTTCAACACCTTTGTATGTAGGCACCAAGCTTGGCTTTCTAGCCATATAATCCTGATCGAAAAGTTCTTTAAAGGTATGAGATGTTTAGAAATAATATTGTCTTTCAGCTGCAAATATTTCCATCTGATTCACCTCAATTTCCGGTTCATCGATATCATAGTCAACATCTATGGAAGCATCCTTGTAGGTTCCTTCATTCTACAAAAAGGTATTCATCTCTTTATCATCCCAAAACACTTGCCAATACCTTAAATTGTTCAGAACAACAAGGCGGTGTTTGACATGGATCTCAAACTTATTGTTGGAATTCATCAGAATCTTCAAATTACTTGCAGCAGTTGCAAGTGAATCTGCAATAACATTTTGAGCAAGAAGTACTGTTGTCAAGGTATAATCTGGAAACATTCTTAAGATATCTAAAACTCCATTTCTGTAGGCTCTCATCTGCGACTGTTTAGCTTGATATTCACCCTTGAGTTGCTTGATTATCAGCTCTGAATCTCCATAGACTAATATCCTTTTTGCATTCAGCTTTCAAACCTGTAATCAATTCTTCATATTCGGCTTCATTGTTAGAATAGTCAAAGGCCAATTTATATGAACAAATTCTAACATTACTAGGTACTTTATTTCGCAAGAAAACAGGGTTGCGAATCCAAATCCCTATGCCAGCATCATCCTTACCCACGGCTCCATCAAAATCCATGCTCCATAGACCTGCCTCTTCTTCTAGATGTTGAAATTCTATTTCCTTCTCTTTATTACTTTGTTGACCTCTTCATTTTTCTGTTGTTCACAGTATTTTTGTTGTTGCCGGTATGTGGACTACTTAGAGGTACTTGCAATTTTGTGTCTCTCTTGATCAAGGACTGCTCTAAAATTTTCTAAAATCTCTGGCACATCTTCTACTTCAACTAGCTAACTATCACATCATTCAAACCACTATCTGAATATAATACAAATGACTCTAAAATTGTATGTACAACATTAATTGGATGATTAAGCGGTTTCTCCTTACCTGTAATCGTGTATTTCATTTTCTTCTCCCTGTATAGTTTTCTTAATGTGCCAAACACGGGAATGGTAGCATAGGAGAAATCTAGTTGTAAAGTCCCTTTAAGCTTTCCACCCCATGACCTGAACAAAAGCATGCCAAACTGTGGTGGAATGTCTGCAACAACTACATCCATCAGAACTTTCTTGGCTAGGACTGGGTCTAAAGATACCACCAAGTCTTTGATAAGACCAAGACAACGGACCCTACCAGAATCAAAAGAATACAGGTCATGATATTTTCGAGTAATGTCTCCATAATGGCTTTTGGCATCAGATTATGGGAAGCTCTGGAATCAAACATGGCATTGTGGAGGACATAATTGTGTAGTCTAAGGCTTATATAGAATGGAGGAGCTTCACTATCCTCAGACTGACCTTCTAAGGTAGGACCAAAAATGAGCTCAGGGTGATCATCTTCTACATTAAACATATTAGATAAAGGATCCATGTGTAAAATTTTGGACACCTGATGTTTATAACTGCTATTCTTAATCAATTCAGTGAAAGGAATTGAAAATTTTAATTTAGCAGTCTCATTTTCTAAACTAAAAGTTGTAACTTTATCTACCTCTTTGACTGGAGGGTCCTTCTTTTTGACTTTTTCTTTTGCAGCACTTTGCTAATTATTCTTCTTGTTTGCAATGCTATTTGCCGATGGTCATTTTCTGGAAGTTGGATCAACAAGCTCTTTCCCTTTCTTCTGAATGTTTGAGGAGTCATTTTTGGATTGTGCTTCTTTTCTTTTTTGAACTAGGCTAACTAGAACAACTTTGCTTCTCAATGAATATTGTTTCTGTTGTGTTGTCAATGCATTCATATATCCTCGCTAATAATCATCTGACTCATCCTCCAAAACTACCTCATTTGCTAGTATGTAATCTTCATCCCTTTGAGCATCTGGGACCTTCGAATATTCTTCGTCTTCCATGAGAAAAATGGGCAAACCATCAGTAGTGAAGAAATGATTTGCCTCTACCACCAGATAACCATCATCCTCATCCTCTATTCCATGCACATAGTTTTGTTGCAAAGTAGTTTTGACCTGTTGCTGTTGTGCTGAATGATCTTGTGCCTTTTGCTCCCTTTGTTTAATCCTAAATTGGGGTTTTTGTTGTCCTCTAAAGTTGGGATTTCTGATCGTTGTTTCAAGCTTATCTGCAATTATCAACCGATCAAACATCTTCTCAATTTTTCGGAGAATATTATCTACCTTAACATCTAAGGAAGATTCTTCTTCCTTTATAGTCAACTTCTTTTCAGTTTTCATCCTTGCTCCTTTGGCCAACAGATTTGCCTCTACAACCACAATGTTCTTCTGCATATCCTCAAGTGTGGTAGGATCTCTCTCCTACAATTGATATTCCATATCAACATCAAAGCCATCTATAAATTTGATCAATGCTAACCCCATCAGTGATTTAATGTCAGTTGGAATAGCATTATAAACTACATTGAACCTTACACAGTAATCTTGGACACTTTCACCAACATTCCTTTTGATATTTTCATACTTAGATAGAATTTGGAGAGGATTTTTCTTTACCTCCCATCGATCCAAGAATTTCCTATGCAAAACCAGTAAATTATTGATAGATGCTACTGGTAATGCTCTGAACCACTTTCGAACCTCACCTACAAAACTCTGTACAAATAATCTCATGGACACATTTTCTGCATCTACCTCATGAAGGTAAAAGAAGTCATTCATCCTGTCAACATGTTGCTGCACTTTAATACCCTGAGTAGCATCAAAAAGAGGTATCTAAATTTGGTAATCATCGAGCATATCATCTAGATTCTGAGGCAAAACGATAGGTCCATATCTGGCAGCAATGATTCGAGGCGGATTTGAAACTGGTCTTGGGGAAACAGGGGGATTTATGACAACAAGGGAAGTTGATGTAACAGAGGTGATGTGTGTTTGAGGGGTAATGATAGGCTGATGAGGGAGTGAAGGTATAAATGGAGATGATGGATGATTCTCTAAAATATGGGGAAATGATGATGGGGAAAAATATGTTGAAGCTGAATCAGATAGTTTAGGAATTCTATGAGTAATCAAGGATGACTGAGAATTTTGAACATTTTGGTTGCTTAGCAATTTGGCCAATTGGATTTCAAGCTCTTTGGTGAAATCTGGGTCTGAGACTATGTCCAAGAATTCACTACCAGATGTAGTTCTAAACAAGGAGAGACCAAAATGTTTGTCAAAAGGGATATCTTCAAGGAACAGCCACTCGACCGAGCATGAATGAGATGTAAAAACAGGTCTAGGACTTGGTGAACTTTCTTTTCCGAGTGTTAACGGAACGAGACTAGGATTTTCAAATAGGGGAGGAGGATCGGGATCAGGATTAGACCTGGTGTATCTTCTTGAAGCCAGTGTGTTCCAATTTCTCAAGATTTTTGTATTGCTTTACAACTTTCCACTTTTCAGCCTAATGAATCCTAAACTTATCATCCAAAAGTTCAGAACTTCTTAGTAGTATAGGGGTATAATGCAATTTTCTTCCCCAATATGGTCACCACTATGTTAAAGCCTAGATTGACCTCAGGCTGAAGGAAGACAAACCTAGGATAACTACAAACCAAGCTTAACCTGGTAGCTAGCCCTACTAGGTCGAGAGAGGGCTTTGTCTTTGCAAATCTCAGTCAAGAAGAATGGATCAGATATGGATTTAAGGCTAGCTATAGTAGCTCTAGGGTTTTTGATTGATTTTTTTGGGGTTTTTGCTGGATCAAATGGAGCAGGCAGTTTTGGGTCTGGGAAATCAAGTCAGGATGCAGGGTGTTCTATGGAGTGAGGTAGGTAGGTGTTTTGGCACTTTGAAATTGAGTGAGATCAAATGTCTAATATTGGTGAGGAGCTGAGGAAAACATGCAAAGCTCATGTATCCTTCTCAAATAGTAGAAAACATAAAAACCTAAATGGTTTCCCAAGGCAGAGCACTATAAACAATGAATTCTACCTATTTATCCTGATATCATTCAGCTAGAAGCAATGAATTAGATTGTGGCATACATAACACATGAGAAAAACTAATAACAGAATAAGAAACTATGCAAAAACACCATACCACAAGTATCCCATAAAAATAGCTGCAAATCTTATTTTGTTTCCTTGCCAAACTACTGATAAAGGTGTACAATGTAGCTCAGAGCATCCAAGAGAATCCAGCATATTCTAATGACAGAAAAAATACATAATATAGACATCAAACCACCTATGCTAGCCATCAGGGGTCGAATCCAAGAGAAAAGGAGTTGTTACAACCATGTCCAAATAGGGAACGTGAATATAGGCAGTGGAATAACTTGCCTCTATAAGCATGGAAACTAATTCATTGACCCCCAAACCACCTCACACTGATGAATCTACCCTCTAAGATCATTTCACTATTACATTTACATACCAAGGCATTAATTACAATCATAAAATCATTCATGAAGAGAGAGAAAGTCATATTACAGTGAAAACAGGCGAAAATTGGGTTTTTCTCGCAAACTAGCCAAAAATGCAACGCCATGAGCCAAATGCGCAGCGCCACTTCACACCTAGTTTGGAGTCCTTCCCCTTAGCCAAATTGATCCCCAGATAGCTCATTGGAAAGGTCCTCCTATCTAGTTTATGGAACACCTTGAATTATTTCATTTAGAGGTAATTTTCCCCCTCAAAAGTGAAATCTCCCAAGGCTGCTTCTGTGTGTCCAAAAAGAGGCAGAGAGGTCATTTTTGGTAGTTTTTTAACCTTTTGGTGACCTACTTTTGCTCCAAAATAGTTGATATTTTTTGGGTTTGATGATGTCATCATGTAGAATCCAAATATATAAGCCTTTCCTCTAAAAAGTGCTTCAAGTAAAAGCACAGCGCCACTGACACTACGCATCTAGGCAAATTTCCTATTTTCAAAATTTCAAAATTTGAAAAAGACAAAAGAAACATCAAAACTTGCCTAGATTTGGCATGGGACACCACCATTAGTTGTTTTGATGAACTAGTGAGGCTTCAGCCAAGATTTTCAACTTATCTTGCTCCTTTTTGCTCTTGAAGTCATTCCTCAACCTAGCCTTAAGCTTCCTCATCCTTATGTTGCATATTTTGTTGCGGGTCATGTAGTGGTAGGCCATGTGACGAAGCATCTTCTTGTCCCTGTTGGCCTTCTCAATCATTCCCTCAAGGTGTATGTTGACCCTCTCAAGCCAAGTTTCCCTATCATTCTCAATCTCGTGTTCAATTGAAGTCAACTTGACATTAACCTCCTTGCCATTTTGCCTATTTTCTTTGATCATTTGCAGCTCCATGAGGACTTTCTTGTTTCTCAATTGTTTGTTTTCTTGCTCTAAATACTTGATGATGAACTTAGCACTCTCTAAGTTATCTGACAAGGCTTTTATTTCAGCCTCTTGTTCCTTTATGATAATGTCTTTGACAGTCTTTGGATCCTGAGCTTCTAAATCAATAATATCAACTCCATGATGCGTGAAGTGCTGATGTGGCTCATCATGCTCAACAAGATTAAAATCTCTTTCTTGCTTATCACTAAGATCCTTCCTTCTGGATTGGTTTGTACTAGCACATCCTTAACTGTTGCGTTAAGAACATATGCAATGATGTGTGAGTGCATAATATACACTCTGAAGTCCTTCAAAGCTTTGACAAGATAAAGAGCCTATTTCTCAATTATGTTGTATCGTAAAGTATCATCTCTAACGGTCCTGCTGAAAGATGCAATGGGATTTTCTAGCTGATCTCTCTTTTGCATTAGAACTGTTGCCATGGTATGCTCAGATGCAAATGAGAATAAAATGAAATCTTCTGTATAATCGGGACTAATCAAAACTGAGGTTGTAGATAAAGCATACTTTACCAGATTAAATGATTTCATAACATCCTCCATCCATTTTACCATGCTATCCTTCTTTAACATATTAGTAATTTCTCTCAAATGCTCAGCTGGATTGGGTACAAATCTACGTAAGAAATGCTTCTTACCGTTAAAAGCTTGTATCTCTTTTTTGTTCCTCGAAAATCTATTTGCTGAATCGCTTCTACCCTTGAAGGATCAACGTGGATTCCTTCTTTTGAGATAATATGGCTGAGCAGCATCCCTTCATTGATGAAAAAAAGACTTTTCTTCGGATTGAGTGATATCCCAAATTTCCTACATCACTGAAACACAATCCTTAAATGGTGAAGATGTTCATCATATGAACCTAAAAACACTATCAAATCATCTAAATATACAACTAGAAATACATCCTTTTCATTGGCAAAAGCGATGTCCATTGCACGATCAAATGTAGCTCCAACATTTTTATAACCAAATGGCATTTTAGCATAATGAAAAGTTCCCCAAGGGGTGGTAAATGCAGTGTTATCTCGGTCATATTCATGCACTAGAATTTGATTATACCCCATAATATCCATCAAGTAGTGACATGCACGATGCTCCAACCACTTTCTGGAGGATATGATCCATCTTCAGCAGCGAGTAGTTGTCCTTCAATGATACTTTATTTAGATTCCAGAAATCGATACACAATCTGATCTCCTTGATCTTCTTTCTCATAGGAACAAGATTCAAAATCCAACTAGAAAATCTAATTGGGATAATTATACCAGCCTTGTATAATATGTTTACCTCTTTTTCAATGGAAGGCGGAAACTTGGGATTGATTCTTCTCAGCCTCTGTCAGAACATCTTCTGATTTGGCTTGATGGGAATAGTGTGCTGAATTATGTCTTTGTCATATACCTTTAGATCTGAATAATCCCAAGAAAACACTTCAGAAAATTTAGATAACAATCTAACATATTTAAACTTTACCTCGAGTGACAATGTTTTGGACAATTTCACAAACTTGGGCTTATTTGTTGTTCCAAGATTCATATCTTTAACACCTTTGGCTGTAGGCACCAAGCTTGGCTTTCTAGCCACATCATCCTCAATGAAAAGTTCTTCTAAAGGTATGAGACCTTTAGGAATAGTACTGTCTTTCAGCTACAATATTTCCATCTGATTCACCTCAATTTCTAGTTCATCGGTATCATAGTCAAAATCTATGGAAGCATCCTTGTAGTTTCCTTCATTCTGCAAAAATGTATTGATCTCCTTATCATCCCAAAACACTTGGCAATACCTTAGGTTTTCCAAAACAACAGGACAATGTTTGACATGAATCTCAAACTTCTTGTTGGAGTTCATTGGAATCTTCAAATTACTTGCAACAGTGGCAAGTGAATCTGTAATAACATTTTGAGCACGAGGTAAAGTTATGAAGGTATAATCTAGAAACATTCTTAAGATATCTAAAACTACATTTCAGTAGGCTCTCATCCACGGGTGTTTAGCTTGATATTCACCCTTAACTTGCTTGATTATCGGCTCCAAATCTCCATAGACTGATATCCTTTTTGCATTTAGCTTTTTGAGAATTTTCAAACCTGCAATCAATGCTTCATATTCAGCTTCATTGTTAGAACAGTCAAAGGCCAATTTATATAAACAAATTCTAACATTACTAGGGACTTTATTTGGCTGGAAACCATGGTTGCGAATCCAAATCCCTATGTCGGCACCATCCTTACCCATGAGTCCATCAAAATCCATGCTCCATAGACCTGCCTCTCCTTCTAGATGCTAAAATTCTATTTCCTTCTCTTTCTTACTTTGATTGACCTCTTCATTTTTCTGTTGTTCACTGTCTTTCTACTGCTGCTGGTATGTGGACTGCTCAAAGGTACTTGCAATTTTGTGTCTCTCTTGATCACAGACTGCTCTAAAATTTTCTAAAATCTCTGGCACATCTTCTACTTCAACTAATTGAATATCAACATCATTCAAACCACTATCTGAATATAATACAAATGACTCTAAATCTGTATGTACAACACTAATTGGATGATTAAGTGGTTTCTCATTGCTTGTAATCATGTATTTCATTTTCTTCTCCCTATATAGTTTTCTCAATTGGCCAAACATGGGAATGGTAGCATAGGAGAAATCTAGTTGTAAAGTCCCTTTAAGCTTTTTCTTAGTGTCAATATTTGAAGCCTTCCATCACCGATCAAACATGCTCTTACAAAGTGGTCTTAGGGTGTCAAAGTCAAGATTTGTCATTTCAGTGAGTCTTCAAGTAAAATTTGATCGCCAGGTCTTAGGTCTAGGATTTGTTTTCCAAAGTTTTCCAAGTGTCGATCCATGTCACCATTCAGTTGAGTGTGCCATCATTCAAAAAATTGTCATCATCATTTCAGGTTCCATTTGGTCATTTTACACCTGATTCATGCTTCATTTGTACTTGGGTAAGGCCCATTTCCCTCTCCTAGGGTTTTGAAGGTAATTTTTCTTGGATGGCCAAATGATCAACAAAACTTGTGTCCTTATGTTCATACATCTTCCCCTGTCTCTAATATACCTTCTTAAAAAATTCCCATCACTTGTATCCCTCAAATTCGTCATTTTCCCACAAACCCTATCTTATTGCTACAATTTGACAATTTTCTAGGTTAGGAATATGTTTTTCCCTTTTGGACTCCTTCCCCTGACTCAATCTTTGAAATTCCACTTTCCCCTGCTTCCTAACATCCCTCCCTACTTCCCAAAATTTTCTTAATAATTTAGAAGCCCCTCATCCCCTTCATTTCCCTTCATTTCTACAAATCCCCTGTTCCACATATCAGGATAAGTTTTCTTCAAATTATGTTTTTGAGAACGAAAATAGAAATTTGACAACAACGAGAGAGGTTTCTGTCCATCCTTAGCCCAAGAAGAAAAACCTATTTCAATTTTTACATAGGTTTCATGGTTTGGGAGAAATGTTGAACACATCGTTGGCCTCAGGAGGATTGATGCACTTCTCGAGTGACCTTGAGAAATTCAAGATTTAACCTAGCTAGGATGACCAAATGACTTGCTTGATGAGCCAAATGATAACTATAAAAAGAGAGATTTCCAAATATATATCATGAGCTTAATTTTTAGTTGTCAAAGACATTCAAAAGTTGACTGGAACAACACTCTGCATTTAGGCAGCCTCATTCTGCACATTTTGACCAGTCTTGGGAGATTTGACTTTTGACAAGGTAAATTAACTCCAAATTGAAAAATTCAAGATGTTTTGGAACATAGATTCGACAGTATTTCAAAATAGCTATCACATGCACAATTTGGACACCGGGAAGGCCTTCAAAATTTTTCTACAAAAAGGCATTGCGCATCAAGAGGTTGGCACTGTGCATTGGACAGGTGTTGTGCATTAGAGTCATTTCTCCTTCACAAAATTGCACTAGTGCTATGCATTGGAAAGGCATTGTGCATTGGGTGGACTATGCTGCGCATTAAGCTACCATGCTTTTAAATCATCCAAATTCATCCTCCATCACTTCTTTTGCTGCATTCACCTCCCAACAAGTAAGTATCAACATATCTTGAGCTTAAATAGGGTTTTCATGTATGGTTCATGATTTTTGTCTTCTAAAAGTCAAACCCCAGTTTGCTTCTCTACACTATTTCATACCATTTCAAACCATAATCCCTTGTCCCTTTTCCCAAATTCATTTTCCCTAAATCTACCCCTTGATCCCATTTTCCTAACTTATTTTCCCTAAGAAACTAATCCCTTTATGAAACCCTAAGCCACTCATACATCAAAACCCTAGGTCCTCTATCCATCCCTCTCACTCCCCTACCTTACCTCATCACTATTGTTCCTTTCACAAATCTCTTCATACTTATCTTTTCCCCCCATCTATTATCCACCATTCACCATATCATCACCACATCAGATCATAGAGACAAGCATGGAAAGAGACAGTGAGTATGATTATGAGGAGGACACCCTTAGTGACAGTTCTAGGGAAAGGAATTTGCAGCAGGTAGACAAAGGGAAAGGAAAAGTCCCAAGAGAAAATCTTGATGATGATGTTGAGAAGGATTTTCAGCTTGAGGAGCATGAGTCTGATGTGCCACCTCATCATACTTAGGTAATAGACCTAGATAGCCCTTCTTTTGATCAAAGAATGCTTTTGAAAGAACGGGAGGCCTACATTAACATGGTAGAGGACAAGATAGCTAGAGGAAGATATATTATCAATTACCTAGAGCAAGAGAATAAGCAGTTAGAGGGTAAACAAAGCCAAATGGAGTTAGAGATGCTAAAAATTCAAAGGCAAAGCAACAAAGAGCATCTGGTTCCCTTGACTCCTATTGAACACGAAGCGGAGCATGATAGAGAAATATGGCTTGAAAGAGTTAAAATTCACCTTGAGGGGCTTCTAAAGAAAGAAAATAGAGACAATAAGATGTTAAGGCATATGGCCCACCATTATTTGACCTAGAATAGGATATGCAATAGGAGGATCAAGTACCTTAAGGCAAGATTAAGGAGGGACTTAAAAGGAAAAAAGAAGAATGATAAGCTCAACATTTTGACTGATGTTACTTTATCCCAAGAAAGTAACCCATGAAGTAGATTTGAGCCAAAACTGGGCAGATTTTGAAACAATTTTTTCAAATTCAAAATTTTGAATTATGCAACACAAGTAATTCTGGTGGATGTGTAGCACCACTAGCGCTGCGCATTGGATTGGCACACCCATTTGCAAAATGGCTTGTAATTCTAGATTTAGTACCAAAAGTACATCAATGCCTGAAAGTTTCATCTCATTTGGAGCAAAACTAGATGACCTAAAGGGAAAAAAAAACTCAAAAAATTCCCTCTCTGCCACTTTTTGCACCCACAGGAAGTAGTCTTGGGAGAATTGACTTTTCAAGGGGGAAATGACGTCCAAATTAGGAAATTCAAGATGTTTCATAAACCATACGGACAATTCTTTCCAACAAGCTATCGTGGGCCTAATTTGGTGGATTGGAAGGCCTCCAAAAGCATTCTTAAAGTGGCACTACGCATTGGGTTAATGGTGTTGCGCATAGGGCAGATTTTGCCAGTTTTGCTTAGAACTTTGAATTTCTCCTAGTTTGACTACCAGTTGACTTTTTCTCTCTTCCTTGGTAAATTTATGATTGTAAATGATGTAATGCAATGTAAATATGAATGTAAAATGACTTGAGGGGGTAGATACATCAGTTTGAGGTGGTTTGAGGTTGAATGAATCAGTTTCCAAGCTTTTAGAGGCAAGTTTTTCCACTACCTATATTCCTGTTCTTAGTTTAGATATGGTTGAAACCACCTCTCTTCTCATTGATTTGACCCCTGATGGCTAGAATAGGTGGTTTGATGCGTATTTTATGTACTTTCTTAGTCATTTGTAAAGGGTGGACTCTTGTGGATGCTTTGAGCTTCATTGTACATCTCTACAACAGTTTGACAAGGAAATAAACTAGGGTTTGTAGCTATTTTGTGGGATTCTTGTGGTAATGTGTCTTGGCATTGTTTCTCCTTCTGTCATTAGTTTTTATTATGTGTTATATGTGCCATAATCTATTTCTTTCTTCTTAATTAAATGACTCAAGATAGATAGGTGGAATCCATTGATATCAGTGCTCTGCCTTGGGAACACATTTAGTTTTTAATGTTTTCAGCTGTTTGAAGAGGATTCGTGAACTTTGCATGCCCTCCTCAACCCCTCACTAGTTGTAGACTTACCATCACACTCAATGCCAAGTGCAAAAACACCTACCTTCCTCGCCCCACAGAACACCCTGCAATTTTGATTTGATTTCCTGGACCTAAGTTGCCTACTCCATTTGATCAAGCAACCAAACTTTAAAAAAAAAACAAAAAAAACCCTAGAGCTACTATACCTACCCTAAAATATATTCTTATTTCAATCATCTCAACTAAGATTGACAAGGAGAGAGCCCTCTCCTGACCTGGTAGGGCTAGCTACCAGGTTAAGCATGGTTTGTGGTTATCCTAAGATTGCCTCCCTTGAGCCTAAGGTTGATCTAGGCTCTAATACTTTGCACCCCATGATCTAGACAAAAGCATACCAAACCGTGGTGGAATGTCTGCAACAACCACATCCATCAGAACATTCTTGGCCGGGATTTGGTCTAAAGATACCACCAAGGCTTTGATAAGACCAATACAATGGACCTTACCATAATCAAAAGAATATAGGTTATGATATTTTTGAGTAATGTCAAGGCCCAGTTTCTTCATAATGGCTTTTGGCAACAAATTATGGGAAGCTCTGGAATCAAACATGGCATTGTGGAGGACATACTTGTGTATTCTAACGCTTATATAGAATGGAGGAACTTCACTATCCTCAGACTGACCTTCTAAGGCAGGACCATAAATGAGCTCAAGGTGATCATCTTCTACATTAACCATACCAAATAAAGGATCTATGTGCAAAAGTTTGGACACTTGATGTTTATAGTTGTTGTTCTTAATCAATTCAGTCAAAGGAATTGAAACTTTTAATTTAGCAATATCATTTTCTAAACTAAAAGTTGTAACTTTATCTACTTCTTTGACTGGAGGGTCCTTCTTTTCGAATTTTTCTTTTGCTACACTTTTCTGATTATTCTTCTCATTTGCAATGCTATTTGTTGATGGTCCTTTGTTGAAAGTCGGATCAGCATGCTCTTTCCCTTTCTTCTGAATGTTTAAGGAGTCATTTTTCTTTTTTGAACCAGGCTAACTGGTACATCTCTACTTATCAATGAATATTGTTTCTATTGTGTTGTTAATGCATTCATATATCCTCGCTGATAATCATCTGACTCATCCTCCAAAACTGCCTCATTTGCTAGTATGTAATCTTCATCCCTTTGAGTATCTAGGAACTTCGAATATTCTTCGTCTTCCGTGAGAAAAATGGGAAAACTATCAGCAGTAAAGAAATTATTTGCCTCTACCACTGGATCATCATCATCCTCATCCTCTATTCCATGCACACAGTTTTGCTACAAAGGAGTTTTGACCTGCTGTTGTTGTGCCAATTGATCTTGTGCCTTTTGCTCCCTTTGTTTAATCTTGAATTGGGGATGTTGTTGTCCTCTAAAGTTGGGATTTCTAATCATTGTTTCAGGCTTATCTACAATTGTCAACCGATCAAACATCTTCTCAATTTTCAGGAGAATATTATCTGCTTAACATCTAAGGAAGATGCTTCTTCCTTTATAGTCACCTTCTTTTCAGTTTTCATCCTTGCTCTTTTGGCCAACAGATTTGCCTCTACACTCACAGCGTTCTTCTACATATCCTCTAGTGTGGTAGGATCTCTCTTCCGCAATTGATATGCCATATTAGCATCAAATCCATCTGGAAATTTGATCAATGCTAACCCCTTCAATGTTTTAATGTTAGTGGGAATAGCATTATACACTACATTGAACCTTACATAGTAATCTTGGACACTTTCACCCACATTCCTTTTGATACTTTCATACTCAGATAGAATTTGGAGGGGATTTTTCTTTACCTCCCATAAATCCAAGAATTGTCTATGTAGAACTGGTAAAGTATTGATAGATGCCATTGGTAATGCTCTGAACCACTTTCGAACCTCACCTCCAAAAATCTGTACAAATAATCTCATGGACACACTTTCTGCATCTAACTCATGAAGGTCAAAGAAGTCATTCATCTTGTCAACATGTTGTTGTGCTGTAATACCTTGAGTGGCATCAAAAAGAGGTATCTTACTTTGGTAATTAGTGGGCATATCATCTAGATTCTAAGCCAAAACAAGAGGGGCATATTTGACAGCCATGACTTGAGGTGGATTTGAAAGGGGTCTTTGGGAAACAGGTGGATTTATGACAACAAGGGTAGTTGATGTAACAGAGGTGATGGGTGTTTGAGGGGTAACGATAGGCAGATGATGGAGTGAAGGTATAAATGGAGATGATGGATGATTCTCTGAAATATGGGGAAATGATGATGAGGAAAAAGATGTTGAAGCCAAATCAGAGAGTTTAGGAATTCTATCAGTAGTGAGGGATGACTGAGAAGAGTTTTGAAGATTTTGATTACTTAGCAATTTTTCCCGTTGGATTTCAAGCTCTTTGGTGAATTCTGGGTCTGAGACTATGTCTAGCAATTCACTATCAAATGTAGGTCTAAATAGGGAGAGACCAAAATATTCGTCAAAAGGGGGATCTTCAAGGAATAACCACTCGACCGGGCATGAATGAGATCTAAAAATAAGTCTAGGACTTGGTAAACATTCTTATCTGAGTATCCGGGGAAGGAGATTAGGATTTTCAAGTATGGGAGGAGGATAGGGATCAGGATTAGCCCTGGTGTATCTTCTTAAAGCCAATGTGTTCCAATTTCTCAAGATTTTTGTATTGCTTTACAACTTTCCACTTTTCAGCCTAATGAATCCTAATCTTATCATCCAAAAGTTTAGAACTTCTTAGTATTACTAGGGTATAATGAGATTTTCTTCCCTAGTATGGTCGCCACTATGTTAGAGCTTAGATTGACCTTAGGCTTAAAGAAGGCAATCCTAGGATAACCACAGACCAAGCTTAACCTGGTAGCTATCCCTACTAGGTCAGGAGAGGGCTCTCTCCTTGTGAATCTCAGTCAAGATGACTGGATTAGATATGTATTTTAGGCTAGGTTTAGTAGCTCTAAGGTATTTGATTGATTTTTTTGGGTTTTTTGTTGGATCAAATGGAGTAGGAAATTTTGGGTCCGGGAAATCAAGTCAGGATGCAGGGTGTTCTATGGGGAGAGGTAGGTAGGTGTTTTGGCACTTTGAAATTGAGTGAGATTAAAGGTCTAAAACTGGTGAGGATCTGAGGAGAGCATGCAAAGGTCATGTATCCTTCTCAAACAGTAGAAAACATAAAAAAAAATTAATGGTTCCCAATAAACAATTAATTCTACCAATTTATCTTGATATCATTCACCTAGAAGAATTAAATTAGATTGTAGCACACATAACACATGAGTAAAACTAATAACAGAAGAAGAAACTATGCAAAAACACCATACCACAACTATCCCATAAAAATAGCTGCAAATGTTGTTTTATTTCCTTGCCAAACTGCTAATAAAGGTGTACAATGTAGCTCAGAGCATCCAAGAGAGTCCAACCTCTACTAATGATAGAAAAAATACATAATATAGACATTTAACCACCTATGCTAGCCATCAGGGGTCGAATCTAAGAGAAAAGGAGTTGTTACAACCATTTCCAAATAGGGAACAAGAATATAGGCAGTGGAACAACTTGCCTCTATAAGCATGGAAACTGATTCATTGACCCCCAAACCACCTCAAACTAATGAATCTACCCTCTAAGATCATTTCACTATTAAATTTACATACCCAGGCATTAATTACAATCATAAAATCATCCATGAAGAGTGTTGGAGAGGTAAATCCCCTCTATGGATAGAGGCGATCCCTACTAGCCCAAAGGGGGTCTAGCAACCATCAAACAATGCTACACTGCAGGTTCCTAGTTGTAGTTAACAAGTGGGTAAAAGAAACCTACTTGGATTCCAATGCTACATTTTTTGAAGAGATGATCCTCTCGCTCCTTCGCTTCAGCCGATCACAGTCCTCCACTATCCTCGCAGACGAACACCTGAACAAGCAAAGAGAGAACAAACACCAGCGTAAAATCTACTAAAAACAACTATGTATTAGTCAGGAAGGATACAATTTACATTAATCATTCATCGGACAAATGGAAATGGAACCATAAGAGTAGTCATCCATCTTTATTAATCAGACAATAGAGTAAGGTACAACCTAAGTCCTGACGCTGAGTCCTTCTCTAGAGGGTCCAGCCAGCATGTATTCTAAGCATTCACCTTTGAAGTAGATCTCCCAAGTCAAAGAGGTCTCTCTCTCACATACAAGGCAACAAACTCATAACCTTCCTCAAGCTCAAAATCAATCCTCACACAACACACCAAATGCCTACAAAGAGCAGCACTAATGCACTAAGAATTCCTCTATCAAGGTCTATATGTTCCAAAACTAAAAACTAGCTGCTCATGGGCAATGGAGGAGGCTTATAAAGGAGAAGGAGTCTCCATGAATAGGTAAATGATGAGCTTTCCCCCAAGATAAGTGGATGGTCAGTCGAACAGACATGCCAGAGGAAGGATGGCGACCTCAACAATGCTAACAACCAAGTCTGGAGTCATCTGGAAGGTTGGCTGTTAGAACAAATTCGCCTAAACAGGATCAGCGCGGGTGCAAAACTGAGCTGGCGCGCTGATATCGCAGATCTATTATAGAAGAGGTCTGGTCAGCGCATAGAGATACAAGCGGAGGGCGCACTGTCCGTGAAATCGAACCAGCGCGGAAAACACGTGTGCTTCCGCGCTGGCAGCGCAGTAGTTACATTATCCCCCGCCTGTCAGCGCGGTTATTTAATGAACAGACGCAATGATTCAATTAACTTAGGCAAAGAGGGTTTTTTAGCCATTCCAGAGGGCATAAGTGAGGTGAATGTGGTTTTATGGTACAGTAGGGAGACTGACATGATGGCAGTGACATTTTACTGTGTAACAGATGCCCCCTAAAGCATGAAGCCCGAGAGAGTGGGAGGGGTGAAATTCTTTACGAGACTGCTGGACTGGAACACCACCAGGGAGAACCTACAGGCAGATACAACTGATATTTCAATTACATGTAGTCTAGGCATGGGCGCAGCCATCCAAAAGACATACGAAGAAAGGTCTGTGGTGTGGACGCAGCCACCCAGCCGAAGAGACCATAATGATAAGAGGTATGGTCACACCCATCCTTAAGAGACTCAGGTATGGTCGCATCCATCCAGCAATGAGTCATGTAATGATGTCCCACAAAATCGCAACCTGGTCCACCATGAACTAGA
Organism: Pinus taeda; assembly: GCA_000404065.3. Classification (NCBI taxonomy): domain Eukaryota; kingdom Viridiplantae; phylum Streptophyta; class Pinopsida; order Pinales; family Pinaceae; genus Pinus; species Pinus taeda. Next base: position 22,079 of record APFE030286261.1, read on the forward strand.
ACCAGGGTCTTGCGCTCCATCCAAATCCGAACAAAGTACAAGTCCAAACATGTGAATATAGGAGTCGAAGTCGAACATGCTTGAACATCGTCTGAGTACCAGCCAATGATGAAAGCTGTTAACAGACGCGAGAGGGGCCACCAATAATGACGATGGTCCTCAAGGTACTATAGGTACAATCCACGGTATGTGAATGAATGAGCCGGTGTCGAACACCCGCAGAGTCATCCGATCGGAGGCCAATGATGAAAACCTCACGTCGAACACGAAGAACTTGCCATTGAGGCATGCAGGCTCCAAGGTACCTGAAGGGAGTCTCTAGGTCATCTTCCTGGATAATGAGCTGAAGTCGACAGGAAGTGATCTTGATCGAAGGTGGGCCATAATGTTTCCCATATCATCGACACGAGACAGAGAAGGACAACATGTTTTGTGTGAGGTATCAAAGGGAGGTTGAGTATTCTACAGAGGTCAACTTCTCTTGAACATATCGGTGACACAACAATGGATTTGGTAGTATTTGATGTCAAATGGTCAGGGGTCATGACGACAAGATGATGAGCAGATGAATGGTCAAATAGGATAACCCAAACCCACGGAGGCAAGTGTGAAACGAGATGAGATATCCCCACCCACACACGAATGCAAATAAGTGCCATGTTCAAGAGCGACATACTGCCGACGACGACGATTATGGTTCCTTTATTCCCCCACCATTTCTGGCGAGTACCCCGATTATTTTTGGATGGAAAGCTTGACGGGGATAGCATATGCTTGAATGGTGTCATTACAACAAAACCCGATGTCAGTAAAGTTTTAACGAGTCTGACAAAGGAAAAACTCGGCGTCTTTTCATGTTTAGAGATTTTGAAAAGACAATAAAAAGGAAACTCTAGGGGTGTCCTTTTTTGTAAGGTTGTGTCTCTCGAGCCCGAAAAAGTATAAAACTAAGCTTGAAAGAACCGCCTGGCCATTACGACCGAGGAGTACTTTTCGTGAGTAGTGACACCGAACCGAAAAAGTAAAAAAGTGATCGATATCACGTCGTTTCGCTCCCATTAATGAACCTGAAATGACAAAGGCCCGACGATATTTTCATTCTTTATACGGTCGGAAAAGAGTTTAAAGACGACCGCCTCTTATTTACGTTTAACGAGTCAAGAGGAACAATTCGGCAATCTTTTCATGTTTAGCGAGTCAGACAAGAGCTGAAAGGTGACTCCACAGTGACTTTTTCGTGTATTTACCGAGTCCGAAAAAGTATAAAATACAACTCGTTTCACCATCGAAGCTACGCAAAAGACCTATCGCTGCACAAGAAGCAAGTGTAAAATCCATTTTCGACCAAAAATATATTAAAATATTCAAAAAGAACCTTTATAAAACCAAAAACGAGTTAAAATGTCTATAAATAGGGTGAAAATGTAAAAAATAGAATTACTTTTACTTTTTACCTCTTGAAGAGTGAGAGTGGTCTGTTTGGGAAGCAAACTTCAGGCGGTGATTTTAGCCAATCCGTGCAACCATTCGCGATTTCGTCGGCTCCAGGTAAGAGGCGCTTCCCTTAGCTCCATTTCTATACCATTTTTTATGCATTTTATTCCTGATTGAGCCTCTGCAAGGGGGATTTTCAAATTTAGGGCTTCGCCCCATTGGCGCGGGTATCCGGCACGGACCCGCGTTAATGGGGTAAATTACCCAAGGGGGTCGCACTATTAGTGCAACTGTTTTAAAAACAGTCGCGCTAACCGTGCAACTCAAGTTTTTACATAGATTTACCCGTTGCATTTGAATTTTTCTTGATTCATAAATTATCCAAGGCTTTAGTAATGATTTATTTGTCCTTGTGGGTGCAGGAAACAAGCAAAAATGGTGGTAGAGTGGAAAGAAAGAGAACATGATGCCATGGATGCCTTGGCCATTGAAGATGTGGGGTGTATGAATTCCTTGAGGGATTGTGGCCTCAAAAAATTCTTCCTCACATCATATATGCGATCTCAACCTGAATTCTTACAGTTCATAATTGATGCTTGGGATGTGGACGACCAAGTATTTCGTCTACGGAACTAGACCTTAGAGCTTGAGGTGTCCGATGTATATTTCATCACCGGGTTGTCACGG
>APFE030286261.1:27795-49309 GCA_000404065.3 Pinus taeda
TCATGGGGTTGCAATCGGAGATCACCGTCGTAGTACGCAACAAGATATAGTGACGGAATCGTTGAACCGCGCAAACAGAAGCGAGGGCCAACTTCTCGACATAAGCATAACGAGTTTCTGTATCTAACAAGTTGTGACTAAGGTAGTAAATAACATGTTTGATGCCATCATCGTCATCTTGTACTAGAACCATACCGATGGTGGTATCAGCAGCGGCCAGGTATAACGTATAATCACGATGATAATTTGGAGGCCGCAACAAAGGGGCGGAAACTAGAAGAGTTTTGAGACGTGCAAAAGACTCCTCAGCTATGGCATCCCATCGAAATGGGGTGTCATGCTTAAGTAACCGTGTGAAACCCTTTTCCACTTCGGCATAGTTCAGGATAAATAATCGTAGGAAATTAGCTTTACCCTGCAGGCTCTGCAGTTGTTGCAAAGAAGCAGGGGGAGGTAGATTCAAAATGGCCTTGACTTTAAGGGGATCCAAGCAGATGCCCTCTCGGGAGACGATAAACCCGAGAAGTCGGCCAGATTCGACGCAGAAGACACATTTATGCGGGTTTAATCGGATATTGTAGTGTCGACAACGAAGAAAAATCTCGCGAAGATGCGACGGGTGGTCCGAGCGCTTAGCTGAATGAGCGGGAAGGTCATCCAGATAAGGCTGTACGATGTGCCGGACATCATGAAAGGCATAAGACATCGCACGCTGGAAGGTGGCGCCGACATTCTTAAGACCGAAGGGGAGCTTTTTGTAAACGAAAGTACCCCACGAACAAATAAAGGCCATCTTGTGTTGATCAGCGGGGGCGATATTAATCTGGTTGTAGCTAGAAAAGCTGTCCATAAACGAATATATTTCACTGCCCGCACACTCATCAATGAGTTGGTCAATGAACGGTGTGGGGTAGTTATCTTTTGGGCAGGCTCGATTAATGTCGCGATAATCGACACAGACACGGATAGTACCCTGCTTCTTATCCATAGGGACAATGTTTGAGACCCAAACTGTAAGTGGGTTAGGATAAATAAAACTAGCTTTAAGAAGTTTTTCAACTTCCGCTTTGATAGCTGCTGCCTTACGGGGGTGCACGGGACGCAAACGCTGACGAACAGGTTTGGCCCCGGGATACGTAGGTATCTCATGCACTACAATGGATGGATCGATGCCGGGCATCTCTTCGTAGGACCATGCAAAAACGTCACGAAATTCGCGAAAAAGTGTTATATATATTTGAATCTCCTCAGGAGTGCAAGTGACTCCTATATAGATGTTCTCTACAATCCCTGATTTAACAGAGATATCGATGGGTTGGGTCTGCGTAATGTTCCCCAAATTTCCTTCAGACGTTGTTTGATAAATCTGGATGGGCGTCTAAAGAGGCTGTGAAGGGAGACATGGAGCAAACCGCTCGAGACAAGCCAACGTTTCCCATAGGGTAGGGAGAAACGAGGAACGGTGGTGAAGATGGGACCACGGACGTTCCTCAAGAGACATGGTCTCTATAATGGCCTCGTCGGAAGGGAATATTTCCTTTAATGGATCCGAGGAGGCGTATTCTCCAAACCAGGGGGGAAAGTTGTATGAGTCAAGAGCCCCACTTGAAGCAGCAGGTTCAGCATGAGGGGCCGATGCAACAACGATTTCGATGTAGTTGAGCTCGGATGGACTCAACGGCATCTCCTCGCCCCACGATTCTATCTGGTCGATGGGGGGAAGGGCCCAGGGATCATAACGAACCGAAATCATAGAGATAGAGGCGAGGTTGGGAGGTGGGAGGGAGAAAACACCCATAAGGGCGGGATCTTTGAAGAGCCCGACTCCCACACTCTCAAAAGAAACATAGGTATGTTCAACAAAAGGTACATTTCCTTCAGAAGAGGAAGCGAATAAGGAGAGCTGGTCTACCGTGACAATTTTCCCTTGGTGAGGGAAATAGATGACATGGAAGAGGGATGAAGCCACGACACGCACGGCATACGTCCAACTCCGGCCCAGAAGGAGTTGTTATGTGAGATTCGCGTCAACGACCTCAACTTCTACTTCAACGGTTTTCCCTTCTAAGGTGATTGCCAATCGTTGAAGAATACCATAAGGATGAGATTCTCTCCCATCGAAAGCTTCCAAAGTCATAGGAGACTGGGTCAGAGTCGGAGACCCGATCGCTTTCCAAAAAGTAATAGACATAATGCAAGTCGATGCACCCTCATCAATAACTGTACGATGAATCGTTTTTGAGTTGATGATGACTTGGATGAGAAAAGCAATCTGATGAGGCAGCCTAGGGACATGGCTCTCGAGATCGAAGGTAATCAGATCTGAATCTGCCAGGTCGATGCCACCGATGGCCGATAGTAGGGACTTCCTCTAAGGGGAGCAGCTCTGGAGAACTTCTACGGCGAACATAGCCGATGGAGCCTGTGCTAAGTCCTCAATGATGCTATAGTGCTGAGCAGCATGAGCATTTGGGTTGTAGGATGATCTCTTGAGTACTCCTTTAGGAGGGGGTCGGCTGGTTGTCTCAGTACTTGGTCTCTCAATATGGAGTGGACTAGAGCTAGACGAAGGAGCACTTGAGGGGACCTCGGGCTCCTTCCCGGCGGACGACGGATACTCCTTTGCTCGAGTCGTTACATGAATGGGAATAGATCCAGCCATGAAGACTTGGGAACCAAAGGAAGAAGAAGAAGGATCAACCACCATTTGAGTTTGCTGAGAGGGAAAAGGCTCTTTAAGAACCGCAGGAACCCCAGGAGCGCCTTTTAACAAACGACTAACTTCAGATCGCCTTGGGTAGTCCTTAGTATAGTGATCCTCCTCACAAATGAGGCAAGGATATTTGGGTTTGCGCTTAGCTCCTTCCTCGGCTGGAGGTTTGGAGGATTCCTGTTTAGGTTGTTCAGATTTATTTTTTCCTTTTCCCTTTTCTTTCTTTTCGAGGCCTTACCCGCCGTGGTGGACTGGACGGCGTTGACCTCGGAAGTACTACCAGAATTTGAACCACCTTGAGAAGTATTTTCGTTAGAAGCACCTGACTTTTGCTTCCCAGGGTTTGAAGATGATTTTTTAGAGGCCAGGTTCACAGAGCCAATAACTCCATCGACAGATGGCTTCGGCGGAGCCTTGGATGTACCGGGTCTCGGGGCGTCCGGCAAGTACTCATACAAGGTACCTAACTGAGAGTAAACTAAGTCCAGGTACTGAGCACGCGTGATTTCTTGCTCTTCGGTCACACAGGCTCCCATAGCAATGTCCCGTGCAATCTTAGGGACAAAGGAAGTCGTGAACCAATCAGTGAGGAGTTGATCAGGAATCCAAAAATTGATCAATCGGCGACGCCTTCTCCATTCATGTATATGATCAGAGATGTGTGTAGCTGTATCCTGCTTAAGAGACGTAAGGAAATGGGTCCCTGTCTCGTACCGAATGGGTAACTGAAAGTGAGTAAGGAATGCCATAGCCAATGAATTAAAATCCTTAAATGATGCGTGGGTCAATTGAATATACCATTTAGCGATAGAACCAATGAGAGTCCTTTGGAAGAGGCAAAGTCGAATCGAATCATCAAGCCATGAATTAGACGAACACCATAAGTGATATGTCATTACATGGGCTTGAGGGTCCTCTCCGGCTTTGCCGTCAAATTTGGGACAGTCGCTAGGTATCTTAGTTGGAACTGGTGGCCATTGTGGATTATGCAAAATGGGATCATTTGTTAATTTTGACACATTGGGCAGTTCCAACGTCACTAGAAATGGTAGCTGTGGGTTGAAGGACATCTGTGGATACGAGGTAGGGCCAGAATTCCATCCAGTTGCTGGTTGCCCCCACTGACCTTGTCCAGATGGACCAGGTCCAAAAGGACCCTGTCCATAAGAATTTTGTCCATAAGGTTTATATCCGGAACTGGATGGTTGATACTGGTTCTGTCCCCCAGCGCCCCATTGGTTACGATACTGCCCTGCAGGTTGTTGATAATTTTGATAAGGTTGGCTTGCGACTGTTGGTAATTTTGATACGGGGCAATTTTATTTTGCCCCTAGGGTTGCTGGTATCCATACGGTTGCTGTGCTCCATATTGAGCCTGGGAATTAGGCGGCATCTGATGAGAAGCTTGGGATTGGTACCCACCTGAATAAGAAGGTTGGGATTGATACCCACCTGAATAAGAAGGTTGGGATTGGTACCCACCTTATGACTGGAGACTAGCTTGATTCTGGGGTTGGTAACCGGGTTGAGGCTGTGAAGCAGGAACCATCTGCATGCCCGGTTGAGCCGCCCCAGAGAGATATCCTTGCGAAGGTTGGGCCATCTGCCCGGAAGGTTGTCCTGGTTGGATCTGAGACGGACCCATTTGCCCAGAAGGTTGAGCTTGCTGAGCTATGGGCTGTCCTTGCGCAACCGAAGGTTGTCCTTGTAGACTAGATGGTTGATTAGGCTGAGCAGTGGGTTGGCCTTGCTGTGCGTAAGGCTGGCCACCTTGCCTAGAAGGGTAGCCTTGTTGGTTTCCGGGTTGACCTTGCTCACTGTAAGGTTGTCCCGGGTTCCCATAGGGTTGCCCCGAAGGGTAGCCCTGCTGGGGCCTAGGTTGTCCTTGCTGAGCATAGGGTTGTCCCGGTTTTCCAGAAGGTTGCCCAAGATATGTATAAGACGGACCACTAGAGGCTAAAGGTTTTCCCTGATAGGGTTGTCCTTGCGAGCCTCCAGGTTGACCTGGATAGGTCTTGCCATAATACTGCTGCCCATGATTAGGCTGCAAGTAAGATGGTTGACCCTGATAGGGTGGTCCTTGGGATGGCTGCCCTTGACCTGGATGGAACTGGCCATCACCATATCCGGCGATACCCCAAGCCACATTCAATGGAACTGAAGCCTCAACATAGGGCTCAGTTGGCAAGGAGGTATACAAATAATGATTGACATGATCATAATAGGGGCCTTGCCTGCCCGGGTTTTGGACAACATGCAAGTATTGGGAATATGTCACCCTGCCGAAATAGCATTAGAAAGAGGCAGGGCACCACTTGTGGGATGGACAACTCTAGCAATATGTGCCGATGGACCACTTTGTACCGGGCCTCGAGATGGGCCGGCAACAGAAGTCACAGCAGAAGATGCTGTAACGGCACTAGCAACTGGAGTTGATGACGCGACACAGATGGTCGGATGGGTTGGAACTGATGTAACAGCAATATGGTGAACTTGGGAAACAAATGGTCTCGTAGTAGGGACAATGTTGTGATCCCACATAGAAGAGGAAGTCGCAGAGCTCATAGCATCCCTTAGAGACCTATAGCGCGCCGGATCTGTGATACCGAGAGGTGTAACAGTGTAGGGCGTAGAGATAACTGGGGATGTAGCCGGAATGAGAGTATCAATACTCAACATAACGGGCGTTCCACTCGACACAGGAGATGTATCCTCCATGTCGGAAGAAGCCATCGGAGATGCAACACCAATAGGAGTAGTGGGAAAATCCTCTTTAGAGGGCTCCCAAATAGGGTTCCAAAACAAGTCGTAAAGCTCGTCCTCTGGAGCACGAGAGTTAAACGGTTGGACACTTGGAATAATAGGGGAAGTGTCGCCACAAACCGGTGTCTCAGGGGCAACAGAAGATGGAGACCCTTGGTCACTTGGGACGGGAGACGGGATCGATGGATCTGCCAGCATGATCAAACAAAGACCCTAGACAAGCTAACGATAAGAGACCCTACTAAAAACTAAACACAAACAAGGTCTAACAAGGTAAATGATATCGTGGCCGAATAATTTTTTTAAGACATTAGGACACAACTTGACCTTTTCATGTTTTAAGAGTCGAGAAAAGACAAAAGATGACTCTATTCGCCTTCGAATGTTTAATGAGCCCGAAGTGACAAATGCTCAATAGAGAATTTTCTTTTACAGAGTCCGAAAAGGATCAAAAAGTGACTACTCTGGAGAAACTAGGCAAGGGGTTTACTAGACAATCCGTAAAACTGCTTATACACCTTGGCAATCGTATGAAAACCAAGGACTTTCCATACTGCAGTCAATCTTCCTGAATGCTGTGTTCGGTGCGTTACAGCTTGTAAGGCGGCAGACACGGCTGCCTATGGATCAAGGATGAAAACCTAGTGGAGTCTCCCCATATATACGCGATGGTACGTGGGAGCCCAAGTCCGTACTAGACCACAGTCGAATCACACAAGGAGGAACCACCCAACCTTAATGCGAGAACAAAAGTGACTAGGTTTAACGATGCCGAAGCACGTCTCCAGCCTAGACCTCTAGAATGTGAGCGTTATGTTCCAATGCGTTTTTAAGTTTATTCGGTTTATTTTATGGTTGATATTTAGTTAAGTTTCAATTTTAGGTCCTACCGTATGTGATCTTTCACAATTGCCTAGATGCAAGCTATATGCCAAAGAATACCATTCCGTTCGATGAATACTAACTATGAGAGGGTTAAGAATTTTCAATCGAAAAAAATGAGCACAATCAATCAAACACCCTAATGCAGCTAATGGCAAATAAATAAAACTTTTTCTTTCAAGAATACAAATCAACGAAAAGTTCTATTCCATCAACTATTGAACGCAAAAGAGATTTGTTTGATTTCTTTTTCAAAGGCACAATGCACTAGAATTAATTTTGAAAGACAATAACACTGAGTAAGAGAGACAAATTCACTCAATGAGAACACAATGAAATCCCAAGACACCAACCAGTTCTTCGAACCAAAAGAAAACAAAGGCTTGTACAAGCTATGTGATCTAAACTCAAACAAGGCTAAAATGAAATCCAAGCCAGAAAGAAGCAAGTCACTCGGAAATCAACCAAAAACACTTCACCAATCACTGAACAAGTGCAAAAAGCAATCGCAAAGTCGACTGGACAATCAAGAAACCCAAAACTCCTATGGAAGGCTCGACACACACGGCCACTAGATGTCCTAGGGTTAAGGTGTGAAATCGATAGAAAGAGGCAAACACCCGAAGGACAGAGGTTAAGAACCAGCCAGACAAGGATCAAACGCACTCCAGTAATTGGAAAAGGTGTGGCAAGATACAAATCCAAGCTCAGAAGGCAGGCAAACAAGCAAACTCAAAAAGCTAAGAGGCCTGGCGCGACTGTCAGGCTGTAACTCGCGCTAAACAAGGATTGGCGCGGGTTGTCAGTTAGCAACAAGGGCCACTAGCGCGACTGTCAAATCAAAACCGCGCTAATGAAGTTTGCCAATTCAAAAAGAAAAATAAGCAGTCTGGGGCTTGGTTTACAGTATCTAGGCAAGCCAGGAAGCAAGAGGCAGCAAGAAATTCAATCCAAAAAGATATCCAAGAAAGAAAACAAGAGAAAACCAAAGAGGCAAGACAAACTCCAAATTGTTCAGTTCGTAAACCAAACCGGAGATTGACTGAAGCGGCTTTGATCTACTTCACTAATGCAAAGCAATAGCGTTTCGAAGGCTATCTGGTCGTGCTTCAGACTCCGTCTAAGTTTACAAATCAAACAACAAGCTAAACTCCCCAGTGGAGTCGCCAAATTTTTGGAGAGGTAAATCCCCTCTACGGATAGAGGCGATCCCTACTAGCCCAGAACGGGCCTAGCAATAATCAAACAATGCTATCACGCAAGTTCCTAATTGCAAATAAAAGGTAGGTGAAGAAGACCTACTTGAGTTCCAACGCTTTTGTTCGTAGAAGAGACATCGCCCACGCTCCTTTGCCTTGGCCGGTCACAATCCTCCACTATCTTCGTGAATGGACACCTGCACACAAAGAGAACAACACAAAAACAAGCGTGAAATCTAATAAATGCAATTATACATCAGTCAGGAAGGATATAACTCAACATTAATCATTACAAAGACCATGAGAGTGGAACTATAATGATAGTCATCTATTATTAATAATTAACAAAGGAGAATACAACCAGAGTCCTGACGTCAAGTCCCCCTTTGGCTGGGTGCCCAGCTACACAAGTCTTGCAAAGCTTGAAGGGATGGGGAACAAGCCTCTCTCTCTTTTGTGACAAGATCTCCTCACTTAGGTTAAGCCTTATGGACACAAAGAAGGCTCTTGCAACTCTAATCTCTTGATATCTTCCTTTCGGCACCGTATTACTACCACTACACTAGGCTTGCTGCAAGGCATGGGGGACAAGCTTGTTATAGATTGAAGAGGAAGAGATAAGATCAATCACACAATCATGGATTTGGTTCATCCACTTGGGAACTTCCATGGAAGGGTGGCAAACTACTTCCCATTCAAGGAGATTCGAAGCCAAACCATCCTCACTTAACATAGATTCAGTTGGTGAATGAGTTGGAGAGAACTTTCGGAGCTTGATTGGTTGAAAACTTTGCCCAAATAGGTTGGCGTGATTACGACTTTGGGACAGAGCGCTAATAGCGTGCCCCTTTTAGAGGATTTTCCCCATTGGCACGGGAAGAACACAATGATCCCGCGCTAATGTAAAAAGGGCTATTTTTATCGGCAAACTGCAGGAGATGTGTTCAGGGCATGTAAAGCTCATATTCAGAAGGGAATGATGCAAGTGGTTTCAAGTCTTGTCACTTCTCACAAGTCCCAGGATGTGTCCTCCAAGGTGCAGGAGAGGGGTAACAGGGACGGTGACAAACGGTGACAAATTACTGTGTAACAAGGGGGCATCTGTTACACAATATTTTGTCACACCCCATGCACTTCCCTCTGACATACCTTGAATTGCCGGAAACATGAACATTATGCAGTGAACTCATTCATATATGTAGCTCAGATCCTCCCTAAGACATGATTGGAAAATTCCTTGAGTTTCCCTTTAAGGAAGTAGCTCTTGAAACCTAATTTGAGAATAATCGCTCTTATGAGGCTTAAAACATTGATGATCACATGTTGGACTATAGTCGACCTGTGATGTCATCTCTTTGTTCACTTGTATAGTTGTGATGATCCCAAAAAGGAAATTTTCCCAAAGGGATGAGAAGCTTCATGATCTAGAAGCTTCCATAGTGATGAGGTCGAGTTCTCCCAACTTGGCCTCTTGGTATTATCCCTATGAGGTACCTCCTTGAGATGAGGGCCTACTCCTATCTTTGGAGAGATCCTAACTCCCTTTCCCAACCTTTATATTCATCCTCTCCCATTACCAAGTGGTTGGTCTATGTCTATTTGTACCCTTATGCTAAGATTGTGCCTATATGCTACTCATTTGGCTTGGAGAAGGAGTGCTTGGAGAGCTTATATTGGACTTGGATATTCATTCAAGGAGAGCCTATTGACATCAAGGCTTGGTTGTATGATTCCTCCTTTATTATATTAATATACAATAGCTGGTTCATTTTCCATTGTTGTGTATTCTCATGTATCATCTATCTTAACATTCTTTTATCAGTTAATTAGGTTTCTTTTGAATATGCTATTTGTATTTGCATGTCTTAGTGTGTCTTGATCCCTTGTGCAGGTGCATAAACACTGTGAGCAATAGGAATTAGGTCGTGTTGCAAGTGACTCAAGGTCTTCAACAAAGGAGATCGAGATAGCATCAGAATGAGGTAGGTCGTCTTCTTCATCTCTTTTTTGAATTGTAACTTAGGAAAGTGTTTGGTATATTATCACTTAGGTTGTTAGACCCACTTATTGGGCTAGAGGGATCGTCTCTGTCCATAGAGAGGATTTACCTAGACAATAGTTTGACTTTCTTTGAACTATCAGATGAATAAAGAAAGCCCATAGCTACCAACCCATTCTTCCTCCATACTCTTTGTATTATCGTTTCCAAGCTCAATAAATCATAACTTTTTCAAAATAATGTTATGAATTCATAATATTCCGATGTGCCTAGCTCCTTCTTGCTTAGCCCCATTTTTGTTTATCTACCATATTTGAGGAAACGTGAGCTCTGATACCATAGATTTGAGGCACTCTAATACCAACGCTCTGATACCAAATTTAGGAATGATCTGATCACTATAGATCTAATAAAAGCATGCTCTGACTAAAAGAGGATGGATGGACTATCGTAACTTACATGAATAATCCGAAGTGGATGCTGATGCCAAAAGGTTTTTCCTCACATCAACTTGAGAAATGCGTACAGCGCGACTCCTTGGCGCTTCTCAACCCGCCTTACAATCTCCACTAACGATGGTCTTGGAAGAACAGTCCTCAGACTGGCGGCCCAGCAGGCTTCAATATTAATTCAAGTAATAATGTTACACACCATTAATACAACAAGTCAAGAGCAGACTTGAATAGCACACAAAACTCACAAGAACTCACTATGGCTTGTAAAACTCACGATGGCTCAGAAACTCACGATGGCTCAGAAACTCACGATGGCTGAGAAACTCACGATGCCAAAACTATACTAACCTAAGCCTATTTATACACACCAAGAGCATCTTGAGGGTCCTGCCTGACATCGATTGGCCAAGGCGGTGTCTACTCAGATAAGCTCGAATACAATAAAGTAAAACAATAATTACACAAGATGCACCTGCATGCGCATCTGCAAAAGTAAAAGTAGAGGTTGTCTCTTCAGCTGTCGGAATCTCGATCAGAATCTGACGAGGATTTGTTGTCGTAATAATGCTTTTCTAGAATGTCCAGGTACCTTTTTTCCCAATCCACATTATTGGGCTGCGCATCTTGATACGTGTCTATAAACAGTGTTTCTTTTTCGGTGAAAGCATCTGCTTATGCTTTACCTTTATCGAGAGCCACTTGGATTGTGGATTCCTTTTGGATAGGAGCACGAGATGATTGACCTGTATCAAACTTGATTGTATCTGCTGTGACATAAAGGTGCTTTTGTGGAAAGAGATATTCAGTGTCTTTTGCTTTCCATCGGGTTAGATAAGCAAGAGGATCAATCTCTATCCCAAGGAAAATATCAGACCTTCGTGGTTTGATTTCAGGTACATTTTGTACTGCTAGTTCTATGCCATCTAGCAGATCCCATCTGAATATCTGGAACATTGTGACCGTTCTTTCTATGCAATATTGTACCCAAATCTTACAATATTGGCTAATATCATACTGATGTTGCCAACCTCTAGAAAAGACGACTGAAGAACAAACATGATTTGATAAAATCAAACTAATCAGAAAAGCTAGGTCTTCTGACCAGTTACCATGAAGAATTTTCATTGTCAGAAAATTCTTTGAATTAACCCAGATTTCAAATGCTGGATGAGATCCTTGCAAATGATTAATAGTTTTTGTCATTGAAATCTTCTCTTGTAGATATAGCTTTGGAAATTCTTTTAGCCAAGAGGTAATCTTGTTTATCATATCTGGATCATCAACAAGATTTGGACCTTCAATCCGGTTTGCACTGTATGTTTGATCAAAAGGGTTAGGAGTAATAGGAATTCGGAATTCCATGCTATAGTGATCCCATGGAGAGGTGTAAGTTCTGAGATATTGAACTGTACGTTCAACACACTGTGAAGCTCTTATTACAACCTTCTTCTGACACCTGCCATCTTTCATTTCCCAATCAGCAAATGGTTGAAACAATTCATACTGGGGAAAGGAGTCTGTGTTATGATAATGTTCATCAACACGCTGTAGAAAGGCGGCATCCATTTCTTCAAACAAATCGGCAATGCGTAATGATACAAGGAATCTTTGAACTTTTTCACACATATTTACCTCTGCAAGATCTAGCAACTTTGCAGAATTATATACAGAAAGTGCAAAATCAACTACACCGATTATCTGGTAATAATTTAAAACTTGTAAAACATAAATTGCTTTGTCAGTATAAGCTTTGGTCCAGAACTCATCCAATGTTTTGAAATATACTTTGACTTCCAAGTTAGGCAAAGGAAAAACTTTAACCAGTTCTTCATCTAGGCCTAGAAATTGACCAACATTCTTCGCTTGCCATGCCTGGCAATTTTGTATCCACTGATTCCTGCGAAGTCTTAAACCGACGATCTTTTTGATCTCATTGGTGAGATCACTAGCCATTTGTTGCAAAATTCTCCATCTTTTGACAAAAGTAATGAGGGAGTCTTCTTCAGGAAGATCAAAAATGTTGGTTACAGAAACCATACCATGTGCTTTGTTCATCTCCCTGGTCAATGCATCAGCCAAAAAATTAGAGTTACCGGGTATCCATTCAACATCAAAATCGTACATCTGAAACCACATCTGCCAAGCTAATAATCTTCCTCTAGCTAACTGTTTGTCTATTTTGGCATTGAGGAAATATTTGAAGTTCATGGAATCAGTTCTAATGAGGAATTTAGCAGGAGCTAAATAGAGTTCAAACTTCTGTATTCCATTGAATATAGCAAGGGTTTCTTTTTCAGCTGGGAAGTATTCTTTCTGATGTTTTGAGAATTCACTAGATGAATATGCACACAGAATTTCTTCCACCTTATTGTCTATGGTTACCCTTTCTAAAAGAGTAGCTGACCAAAAGTTATCAGAAGCATCAGTTTGTAAGATTAGGAATCCATTTCCAGGAGGCTTCAAAGATGGTAACTTTTGACATTCTTCTTTCAAGTGCTGAACTGCAACAGTAGCTTCATTAGACCAGCCACCATTAATGAATTGGCGAATAGGGGCTGTCTTTTCTGATAAATCAGGAATGTATTTATGGACATAGTTTAGAATCCCCAAAAATCTTTGAATCATCTTTTTGTCTGCAAGACGATCAGGAAACTCAGATAGCTTAATAAGCGAATGAGGTTGCATCTGAATTTTACCTTCTTGCATCTGAATACCAAGGAATTCTATATGGTCTTGGAAAAGGACCATTTTCTTCTCAGAAAGAACCAAACCATGATTCTTTGCTTCATCAAGGAAAATATGCAAATGTTTAAGATGAGATTCTAAATCACTACTATGTACAAGTATATCATCAATATATACAACTATAAAATCATATCGACCAAAAATGTGATCCATTCTTCTTTGAAAGAATGCAGAGGCATTCTTCAATCCAAATGGAACGACTTTCCACTGATAAAAACCAACAGAGCATGTGAAAGCAGTTTTGTGACGATCTTCCTCTGCAATCTGTATCTGATAATATCCGGACTTCAAATCAAACTTACTGAATATCTTACTACCATGGATTTTTCTCATGATAGTTTCCTGGCGCGGCAAGGGATAGTTGAAGCTCTTAGTGATTGCATTAAGAGGCTTATAATTGATTACCATTCGATCTTTGCCACGAACAATTTCAGAATGATTTCGAACCAGAAATGCAGAACAGGAATAGTGGGATTCACTACGCTCAATTAATTGAAGATCTAATAGTTCTTGGATTTGCTTTCGCATTTTATTTTCTTCAGCAGGAGTGCAAGGAATTAGCTTACCTGTGACTCCATTATCGTGTAGAGTAATGATTTCTTGTTTTGGACTGGTTGTAGTCCAAAAGGCCTGTGGATTTGTAGAACAACATTTCAACAATTGGTCATAAATATCATTTTGTGCAGGAGACCAATTCGGATCTCTAATTGCCTTCAAAGTTGACTGTGCTTTGGCTTCATAGAGTTGTAACACTTCTATCCAGTCACGACATACTTTTTTAGGCTTTTTAGAGTCTATTTTCTTTTGGCTCTATGGCTTGCGGGCTTCTGAATCTGCCATATTTAATCTTGGAACTGATATTGCCTTTTTCTTGACATTGAAGATAATTTTATCTTCACTGATTGTAACAGGCAAAACAGAATTGATGAAGGGCATTCCCAAAAATAAACTAGCAGAATTATCATAGTGTTGTACCACAGAAATTTTGACAGTAACCCCCCCAACTTCAAAGAAACATTATCAACATAGGTGGCAAGGTTGACAGAACCACCAATGGTCTCCGAAACAATAATATGTTGCAAAGGTTTCCATAAACCTTTAAACAAAGAAGGACGAGCAAGGTTGTTCGAACCACCAGTGTCAATGAAGGCATCGACACTAATCCATTCACCACGAATTTGAATTTCAACTGGAATGTACAATAACTGATTTGTTTTGACAATTTTCTTGAGAAACAGATTTTCTTCAACTAACGCAGGAGTATTTACAGAATTTGCAGTAGGTACAGGAGTATGTACAGAGAGTGCAGGAGACTGAGAAACTTCTTTAGGATAAGGACAAAGTGAATTCACTAGTGGTTGTGGTGACAAAGAATGAAAACGGGTTTGTGAATTAACAATGTCAACAGAATGGATTGTTTCAGTCTCTGATATGTCTGAAGAGGATTCTTCTTGATATTCATCAGTATCAGACAAATCACTATAATGCGGATCATCTTCCCAATCATCTTCATGAGAAGTTGATGCTTGAATATTCATTTTTTGGCTATATTCTTCTACTTGATCAGGTTCTGAATCAGAAACTTCAGTAAGAATATAGACATCAGAAACATCATCATTTGAGTCAACTATAGACCAATCATCAGCAAAATCTTCAATATCAAAACATGCTTTAAGCTTTCCAGAAATACTTTTAGGGCATTTCCTAGCAAAATGACCTTCTTGTTTGCAGATGAAACATCTATCTTTATCATCTTTTCTTTGCTGCCTTCTGCGCTTAACATATCTGTATCTTTTGAAAGGCTTTCTTGGATTGCTAACCCTCTTTGGTTTGTATTTGCCATATCTCTTAGATTTGGATCTTCTCTTTTTAAAAGGAGTCCAGGGCAGAACATCATGACAAACATTGAGATTAGGAGTAACATTGCTAACTTGTTTCTGCCAACACAGATATTTAACTTTTTCCTTAGCTCTGAATAGAAGATCTATCCAATAGATCTGTTCAATCTTTTTACCTTGGTTTTCAAGATCTTTAGAAATCATATCACCAAGCTTTCCTGGGAGCTTTGAAAGAAAATAAACTTTTTGGCTAAAATCATTATTCAGTTTAGCTTTAAAAACTTTTCCCATATAATCAGATCCAAATTGATCTAGATCTTTAAGATCCTTAAGTTCCATGCGGGAAAGATCAGTTAAAAGCTGTCTGTATTCATCAGTTGGCTCTGGAACAAACTGTGTTAACAATAATACTTCAAGTGTTTCTAAACCAGCTAAAGCAACATTTTGTCGTTCTTCTGGGGTAGCAGAAAACCACCAATCCCATACAATACCAGCCATACGTTTTTCAGCAAGTAAAAAGATAGAGAAATTATCATACTTGGAGACAACTTGCATTTGGTATAGCGCACCAATCCATATCCTTGTAGATTCAGCAGGGTTTTTAGATCTATCTAGATCCAAAACATAACCGGACATATTGGCTGAAAATAAATCTTCTTCGAGTCTAGGATACTTGGGCTCTGACTGTCTATTGGCTTTTTGTAGAGATGGTTTGATAAATGAAGGAAATAATGTAGCAGCATTTTCAAATGTAGCAAGTTCAGTTTTACTCTTAAATGCAGGAAGAGATTTAGACTGATGTTTGACAAAACTGACTTGACTATTGCTTGACTCGGCTTTTTCTTCATGTTCTTCTTGATCATCTTCTTGGGAATCATTGTTTTCCCAATTTGCAGGAATTTCCATAGTTCTTGAGAACCTAGGAGGCTTAGATTCTCTTTTCTTCTTAGCTTGTCTTCGTTTTTCTTTTTCAACTTTTCTTTGTTGATCAGCAGCTTGTTCATCTTGTAAAAGCTTTAAATTAGCTAAGATTTGTTCTGACTGACAACCTAAATCATCAAGGACTTCTTCAGCATGGGCTGTCCAGGTAGTTAGATAATTCCCTATTTGGTAAACTTGATCAAGATCATTTTGATTTTGAGAATTATGCTCTATTAAAGGAGCACAATCAGCACGAGTTGTAGGCTGTTTGGAAGAAGAAGAAGTGGTGCAAAACTTTGTTCTTGGCGGCCATTTACCACCTTTGACAAAACGCTTATTTGCATAATTCCATTCTTCAACTGGAGCAAAAGGACGCATACGATGCATTTTTTGTACAACGGGCAAAAAAGGCTTATGTTCAGGTATATACAATTCATTGGAAGAAAGTTCAGGCTCAGCGGAGAATACAGGTTCGGATTCTCTTATTTCTTGGAAGGTTGGATGAGTTTGACTACTCGAAGCAATTGTAGCAGGATCCAAAGGAAACACATATTTTTTAGGCCTGGCTATAGGACGAGAAACTTGTGGCTTTGGTGGAATCAATTTAACATGGCCATCGTTTATAGTAACTCGTTTGGTTTTTAATTCAGGCTTTTGAGTGTCATTTATTGCTGTGTGTTGTGATCAGAGGCTTTCATACAATAATGCATTAGACATTTCAAATCCCTCTGTATTGTAACTTTCATTAGAAGGATGTTACGATATTACCAAGTCCCACATGACCTTTAGTTCCTTGTTTCTTAGCCCCTCTCCCTTTTTCTCCCCCATGGGACCATGTTTTGTGACCAACGCCTTGGAATTTAGGTGCTAAGGCCTTTAGACCCCTATCGAGGGCCTATCTTCCTTTTTATTTTCTCTTCAGCCCTTGTCTCTTTTGGATTACATAACCATGCGCTACCAACACATCAAATCTCCTTAGTATCATAACCTTTTTCAAATACAATTAGAACAAAGGTATGATGTCCACTTCCTCTGATATTATTTATAGATTTTATGTGATCTATCCTCTCTATGCCCTTGATTATTTTGGGTCCTCGCAACCAAGGTCTACTCAACATTGGAGCCCCTCTCATAAGAAATTTTTCAAAACGAAAATAAAATGGAGTTACAATGCCTCCTACCTCTAATAAAATGACCTCTGAAATACTTTCCACGTGGTGACTTTATAGCACTAGGTGCTATGTCATGTTATATGTTCTTGGCTCTTTTGGGTCCCCATGATCAAGTGTCGATCATATATTGGAATCCCCTTTCATCAGAAGTTTTTAGATTTGCAAATACATAAGAGTTATGAAATCTATTCCATCCAAAATTTCAACCTCTAAGGTGACATCATGTTGAGGTCATCATTTACATGTGATGCCTTCCGAGTGGTGACACATGTCACATGGATTTTCCCTATTAGGCCACCATAAAATTTTGAAACTAACTACCACGTGTCCTCCATACTACCACGTCATTTTGACGTCATCTACCTCATGAGTGCTTGAGGGCCAATTGCTTGCTGCCATGTTCCCCATCTTGAGGTGAGAGAAAGTGTCCCTTGATTCTTTAGATTTTTAATGATTTCCTTTGTAATTATATTTCTCCACAACCATCTACACTTTCAAAGGAATTCATTATATAAAGAGTTACAAGGTTCCGATGTGCCTTCCCTCTGACTTCCTACTCCGATATCCCATTTTAGGTCTGCTTTTAAATAAACCGTTGAGGATTCCTCCACATTATGACCTTCGATATCCTGAAATATTGATATGTTTCCAGTTGGTCCTTCCAATATTGGGTCTTGAAATGCTTAGCCTCCAGATCGACATCCTAATGGTCAGCCTTCCCTTCTTGATTTTGGCCTTTGGATTTTGGCTCTCCCTTTTGTCTTTGGCCACTGAATTTTGGCTCTCCTTTTGTGCGTAAACCAAGATTGCACTATTCCTCCTCTATACCAGGGATGAAATATAGGACCGTTTGACACAAATACAAGAGTGTATGACTGATAACAACATCATCTCCAATTGGGGACAATGTATTGGAAGAAATGCACTGAGAACCTGCAGATTAGTAGCCTTCACCATTGGACATGGAGTCAAAAATATATTGAACCTACAAAACCAGAAAATATTCGTGGAAATTTATTTGTTGTGAGTCCTCTCCTCATAATACTAAAATGCAGAACTACAACTTCTAAAAACTGGAAATTAAATACTCACATAGTGAGCTTGTTTATGTAAAACTCCTACTTATGTACATGGCTCAATTCACCTAAGTGAATTCAACCTTCCAATGATACCAACCCAACATCTGAGTAGTAGACCTTATGTCATTTTTCTCTTGAAATTCAAAAATTAAAACAGGCATGCACCATGTGAAATTTAAGGGTAAAACATTTAATACATACCCCATAATCGAGACCTACTACTGACCAAAGAAATATGGCATATAATAAACTACCTAATCATAGAGCTGACGAGAAAATATTACATTTGCCTCCGTTTCTTGAACAATTTCTAGGTAGGAATATTTATGTAGAAGGAAATCACTCGCACTACTTGGCTCTTCAACTTTGAGCTCTTCTTGAAAAAATTGTTGATGTTAATCTTCCCCCCTCTTGCTTGTAAGAAAATCCATTTGAAAATATTTAACAATCTCATCCCGCTTTAAATTATTTGAATCATAAATCAAATAATCTTCATCAAATTTATTACCAGCTCCTTGAACTTCAAAAATATAGGTAGGTATAAACATGGGCAAGTACAATAGGTTGTCTTTATTTCCTAGGAATCATTTTCATCTTATGGTTGTCTTTGGCATATGCTAATACCTTGATGTCCATTTGAAGGATGTAAGTAATAAACTAGAGCCTCTTTGTTAACTACATTGTCAACTTCCTCTTTTTGTGCAACTTCTCGTGACTAGGAATGTTGTGGTTCTGCAACACCCAACTCCCCATATGATTTATACAAATCATATAAATGAGAACCATAAAGTTCAACAAAACACAACCTATGAGGGTTTATTTGTAGCTTAACAATGTCTCCTTCTTCCTTTTCTTGATTGTTGGGTAGTGTTTTCTGATGTTAGTATATGTTTTGTTGGATTTGCGATCCACAAATATCTTCAACAACATCATTAGTCTTGGAAATATTTTCAACATTAAAATATTCACAACAATCTTCAAAGAGAGAAGCTAGTGGATATAATCCTTTGAAAACATCATTATATGTTATGTGAAATCTGTTTAGAGAAGATATACTGCCATGAGGTAGGGTTTTTGTACCAAATCCTAACTTCTTTATCTAAAGAATACATGAACAATTTCATTTTTCACATCTTCATGAATAATACCTTTATTTCTTCATGCATTCTTGAAATTCCTTAAGGTGTAGGGTCGAGCTTCCATCTACGCTTCCATTGAATGTAGCAAAATAGACATACCATTCCTTAAATTGAGGAACATGATGAGGGTAACAAACAATGGTAGAAAAATATAATGGGGTGAATTTGCTGCCCAAGAATGTAGGAAGAGCCATTTAAAAACCCATTTACTTGAGAGATCTCATGGTTGAAAGCAGGGAGATTTTTCCATTAAGAAGTGTTAGAGCAAGTATGAGGCCTTTCGAAATCGAGGATGATCAAACAAAGATTTAAACGTTGGAGTCTTTAAGGTAAGATATATTCAACACATACCCGCTCTTTCTCACTTAACTAAGGGGTATAAAAGTGTCATACCCAGGGAAAATATTATGATTCGCTCCACAACAATGATGCAAGAAGATGTTGTAGCTCCTAGAGACAACCCTCAGGTTGAGGAGATGCTTGTTCCTAGGAAATCTTAGTCTCTCTTGAAGAGAAATCAATGCATCTCAAGAGATAAACGTGAAATGGTTTAGATTTTGGTTCGATTACCTTTCTCATAGGAAAATTTAATATACTTGTAAACAATATATCATTCCCAATAATAAATGTTCAGGTCTGGTGAAGAACACACAGTGAATGCAAATTAACTTTTTCGTTGCAATGGATATGGAAAGGAGAAACATAAGAGAGGAACCTAGTGCAGAGGGTTGGATAAATGCAAAATCCTATGCAACAAATCCTGATAAAATCATGAAAATATAAAAGGAATGAAGTGAAAAAATTGTTAAGTGCATTTTAAGGCTTTCAACTCAATGTCTCACAAGTACTATCTGTCATATTATAACACATGTAAATTTGTAATCTCACAGGTGCCATATGTTATTACATAACATTGACAAATCTACAATCTCAAGGGTACCATCAGATATTACATAACATAAGTAAATATGTGACTTAAGAGTGAATCCAAAAATAACAATTACACAAATTCTCGAGAATAAAATACACATATGAAATTACACGCAGAGGTAGAACATATTGTTACTCACTCCAAAATGTGTCTTCAATTGCCCAGAATGCAAAATAGTAGTGAATTTTGAAGCCATCTTCCAAGCTTCAGAAGATATCAAAGCTAAATTATACCCTATCCATTGGATATCTCTCGAAATAAGCTTTCCAACAGTGTGTGGAGGTCCAAAAATGGACTTCTGGATCAAAAGATATGGCATGTTGAGGTTTGATGGTTTTGTTGCCTTTGAAATGAAGGAGAAGAGCATATTAGTCCCTATAATACTAGTTATTACCCCATTACTATTGTAGTTGTATCCATTATTAATATTTTTGTGCCCCTATTGTGCCCATATTGTTATTATTGTGCCCCATAGAATCCCTCTATTGTTATTTTTTTGGCTTTATATTATTATTGTGAGGTCGGTTGGGTTATATTGTGACTCCTTAGACTCCTATATATAGAAAGGAGGTTTTGTCATTTGAATCATCCAATAATTGTTCATTTATGCAATGTAAAGGAGGTTTTCCCCTTGAAGAGGATGAATTCTAAGGCATTGATCTATCCATTCTATCCTTTTTTGAGTTGGTTTCATAACATTTGGTATCAGAGCTTTGGATTCTAGGGTTTCGCTCCTCCAAATAGGTGATCTTGGCATTTTCACTGTAGATTTTTTCTGCGATGTTTTAGAAGATAAAAGAAACCCATTTGAGAAGAAATCACACTGAACTTTGGGTCTGAATTTCAGAGCTTTTCGCACTATATTTGCATAGATATGATCTGAGGAAGTTGGTCTTTTTGCAGACTCCTGAATTACATTCCAAACAGGTGACCTGGGGAAAATCATCATAACTTTCTCTCTGAGCATCAGATTGAAATTTCATCAGAAGGTACAGAAAGAGAGTGGGCCTTGGTTGCTTTTATATATTTTTCAAAGAAAAATGTCGAAACAATGACTCGTGGCACGTCATACAAGTTCGCTCTACTAAACTAGTCTATAATCAGGTCACTGTGGGAGATTTGGCGTAACTCTTCCTTGGTGAATCCAATTTGGATCAGATTGGTGGCATTAGAAAGAGGACATAGAGGGCTACTGCAAATTGCAATTTTAGAATTGGATGATCCGAAATTACAAAGATACATGAAAGGAAATATCGAGCTCCTACAAAGTGAAAAAAGGTGTGTAGATTTTTTTAAATTTTTTCTTAAGCTTGGTTTGAAAATTTATTTTTAAGAATTCAAAGGGCATAGTAGAGCATTATTATCGGAAACTGATGCCCTGAGGAAAGAAAATTCAAACACCTAGTAAGCAACCTAAAAACGCTAGCATGACTCACAAAGAAGAGGAAGAAATGCTACATGATATATCAAAATTACAAGACCAAGTGCAACAAATGTCACTCTCACAAAAGCTAACAGAAGAAAAGATAAATGGCATGTAATCTAAGATAAATGGCATGGAATCTAAGATAAAGGGTGCGGAGGCTAAGATGAATGGCAAGGAAGCTAAGATGGATGATTTGAAGATAGATTTGAAGACAGGCATGGAAGATTTGAAGACAGATTTGACAAAGTTTCT